>JAHKKF010532663.1:7201-17283 GCA_019740295.1 Labeo calbasu
AATGGACGTTTTTAAAATTTCAGTACCGAAAGTACCGAACCCGGTACCTTTTGACAACCCTAAAGAGAACACAATAGTTCCAAAGTAAAGCCATCTTTATTATGCTGCCTATGGAAGTTAATCCTCTTTACAATTAGAATTACAATCCTCCTAATATATTTAAGGGTGGACAACCATATCATTCAGTCCCGAAAAGCATCAATAAAAATAGTTTAGTGTAATTTATTTTGTTTATTACATAAACACAGACCACACACACATACATATTCATACTAATGTACTGGAACGATGTGTGTTTGTAGGGTTGTCTAGATTCAATCACTTGTGACAGTTTGGATGTTGCTGCAGAAGGAAACTATGTGGGTAGCATGCATTAAGAAAACGCACTAGGTTTTGGAACCGATCCAATAATCACATAACAAGTGTAAAGCTTAGATAAATGCGCACAAAAACACCACACAAAGTGTTCAGTCTGAGCATAACAGACTGACATTAAAGCACGGCAGGGTTGTGTATTGGTTAGAAGTGATAAAAGAAAAAAAATATTAAAAACAAATAGCTGAATGTCAAAGCCTGGCACGAGGACTCATTTAAGACGGTAACAATAGCTGACAGCTGTTTTGTGTGCTGTGGGGGGAGTTTTGGATTTCATCATTCTCGCTGTCCAGCGCAATACCTGTGCAGAGAACATCAAAGAACACAAAAGAGCGTGTGTGAAAAAACTTTGAGGCTTTGTGAAGTTGCTGTCTGCTTTGATCTGGACAGAGAATAGGATTGCCAAGCTGATATGCTTTGAGGAGGACCCTAAAAGGATGCTGTAATTGGACAGACGACTGGCAGCAGCGCAACACAAGAGCTGCAAGGTCACGGCAAACAGCAGCCCTGTCAAAGAGAGGGCACCGAGAGAACCAAATGACTGAGATTTAAGAAAAAGAGTAAGAATGAGACATTGAGGGGGAAAAAAATATATATATTGCAAGAATAAGCTAAGAAGCGGCAAGAAATCTATATTGACTTAAATTAAATGGAGTTGAGGCGGCAAGAAAAGGATTGGCATAGAATACAGTAGGTCTGTTTTTACACTGAATCCAACCTGGTTTTTCAACTCACAAACTCACACAAAACAGCTTGCATTCAGTGGTTTATAGACACCATATTTTAAGAAAAACAAAAATGGATTGCTTCTGTTTTGAGAACCTGTGGGATTGAATTAGGTGCTAAAACAAACCCTTATCTTTAGTGAAGTGCAATGATTTAAAATGTAAGGTCAAAAGGGCACTTACATATCAGATGAAAGTTCTCTTAACCAACCAAGTGCATTTGACTGTAGCAGGTGGATCTGCATCTCTTTGATGTTGCTTGAACGACAAGGGAGCACATTTGCAACTGCTCTCATCTTTGCTACGGTTCTTTATTGTTTCTCTTAAAAGACATTTACTTTGATTTCCTTGCATGCTTTCATAAACAGCATATAAAATGATAAACTATAATAAGCTGTGTCACTCTTTGAGAAAGCACAATGAAATGTATTATATTCAATCTTAAAAAGTGTAATCATGTCAGAGCCCATAAAATAATTTGCCGCCTGTCACATTTATTGAATTTATAATGATTGTTGGTGTTTTCCTCATGTTGCAACCGAGACTTCAACACACTCCAAGATACAGTATGCTGATGTCATTTTGTCTGTTTCACACAGACAAGCCAGGCATATGTAGGTAAATCTGCAGCGTAATTCCAGCAGAAGGCTTGCGTAATGTTTTCACACTAATAATATTTCTGCTGCGTAAGAGCTACAGCACTCACAAAACTGTGATTTCTGGGTCACTAAACTAATTATTTCTTGTAATAACATGAATATAAGTGTAAAAATTGTTTTCATGAGTTGGCCATTAATAACTATTACAGAGAGATCATCATGAAATATAATTTGCATTAGGAGGGAAGGTCACATTTGCATCCAAATGGAAATTAATCTAAATGGAACTGAACTAAATTGTGGCTACAAGCTGTTAAAATCACCTCGATTCAGGCAGATTAACCGCATAGAAACAGTTTGTGAGTCTGTCACTGTGAATGTAACTTGCAAGTAGCATCCTCCAATATTGTACATTGCTTTATTTTCACTAGTTCAGTGCAGATATTATACATGCACCTGTTTAATATATACTTGCTCAAGCATGCGTGGCGTAAACAGACTGTTACGCTACTAGGCGCATCACACTTCACTGAACCTCACTGAAATATGGGCTATATAAACCACAGGACCAAAATGTGCTATTAAGGCAGGATTTTAGAAAAATCAGGAACCATCAAAATTGAAAAATAAAAACAAAAGATTGCCCACTGCTTAGAGCCTCTCCTTGAGCTATTATTTCACATTTGCATGAAGCTGAATGGCGAGTGTGAGGTTATACAAAATTTACATCCCTCTCTCTTTCTCTACCTAGCCACAATCTTGTCTGCTTTGATTTATCTAATGCATGTGCCTAGCTAAGTACTTCAGCTGCGTCTCATTCTGAAAAGTGCAGGGTTCACACAAGCCCCTTATCTGCTAGAAGTGAGAGAAAATGCTTTTCACAGGCTGGCACTGCATGTGGAACTGTGGAAATGACAAATGCAGCCCATTCTGAACGGTTTTAAGACGGGCAAAGCGGGACTGCTGCTGGCCCCTCCTGATGCATTTACAATCCTGTTTGACTCCCAGCACGCTTTGTGGTAAGCAGCAATGTTTTGAGTGCGGTAAAGACCTCATCAAATTCATTGTTTCTGCAGAAGTGGACAGTTTTAGCCTGACGGCAAAACAGTAATGTCAGCTTCAGCCATATTCGTTGTCCTACTTAAATCAAGATCAATTTCTGGCATAATGGCTGGCCATTAAACATGCATTGGCTTGTTTCAAGATATTCCAAAAATGACTGACGATACAGTGAGGTCCAAAATTCTGTCAGCTTTTGTAAGCTTCTGTTTTGCCTTTGTCTATCCGCTTATGTATTTGAATGAAAGTTGAACTGAAAAGTTAACTGCCAATTTCTTAGTTTGAAGCCTATGCTGTCACTGAACCCAAAATCAAAAGTAACGCCAATGAAATAGATTCATTAATAAGCTTACCTAGGCATGTTACTGATATGATATTGCATGCTCAGTAAGGTCTTCAGGTCTGCATGGGAAATAATAGGGAAGAGCAGGAGGATGACACTTGAGCTGATCAATAGCTCTACTAAAATCAATAGCTCAGATCAATGCCATCATGCGCTCACTAAGAACACAGAGCACCACTCTACTGCACAAGAGGTCAGTGTCTATAAAAGCAAAACACTTAGCAACACTCAGAGATAATCGGAGATGTTTCATCAAACAGCTCTGTACTCGACAGTGGTTTCCAGTATAGATTTAAGCTAACCTTTCTATTTATCTGTTTTAATCAAATGATTCAGTGGTTAAGCTACCCTAAAAGAATAAAAAAGACATGAAACTAAAGACAGCAATGTTCCCACTGCTCATACATACAGTAATAAAAATGTCTTAAATCGATACCAGTCTGTAAAAGTAATAACATAACATCTTTCAACATTTATCAGAACTGCAGAAAAAAAATTAATTTCTAGTCTAGAAATAACAATAATAATAATAATAATAATAATAATAGTCTGTATACATTATTTATACTGAAACAACAAATAAATTGAATTATCCTCTAAAATGTATAGGCCCCTTTAGAAGGTGTATATATCATTCTTTTCTATAAATCTTGCTGTATTCTAGCAACAGTGAGTGTATAAATAGATTTTCTTTTTTCTTTTGGAAAGGTAAGTACAGCGTTATTAGCCCATCAGTCCGTGACAGCACACCCTGCATGTTCAGATTTCCCTGTCATTAGCAGCTCACTTGTTAACAACTCCCCTTAATGAGAAACTGGACTTACACAGGGGTATCTTTCAAGCATTACTTAGGGAGCAAGATGTACAAATACAGGTAAAAGAACTAGATTCATCACAATGCAGCCTGATTGGTAGCTAGAAATGCTATTAAATGTATTAAAGATTTTAAAAAAGAACAGAATAAAAAAAGAACAGATTACATATTTAAAAAAGTTTTGTCTTAATGCACAACACTAAATTTATTTAAACTTTTAAATAACCTTTTTTTTTTAAATCGCATATTTTTCAATGTAGAGTATCAAGTAAAATCATTAAAATATTAAACTTTAACAAACAGTCCTGTTGAACTGACATTAAATATTAAACTTAAAAAGATAGCTCAGCAAAATATAAAAGTTTGGTAGATTTCTCCCTCTCATATTCTTTAAAATCTGTATGATGTTCTTTCACAAAATACTACAAACTACTGTATACAGACTATCGTTGGATTGTTTAGGTGGGGTTTAAAAGGCACAAAGTATTCAATTATCAGCATTATTGACTTGATTGCACTGGCACCATCGGATGAAAACAAAACCTGAAATAAATTGAGCTAGTTGATGACACTACTGTTATCTGTAGAGCTCCTTTATAGCTGAATCAATCAGTTTTATAATTGACATATTTTGCAATGTTATTGAACTGAATTTAATCATAAACATTGAAATAACTCATATGAAATAAATTATGACAACTCTCAGAGGGATTGTTAATGTGTTAATGTTAATGTGTTTGGTCTTGGCGGAATAGATCTGCTACACTGCTGCTGCTGCAGCAGAGCAAGTACTGAAACTTGTTTCTGCCGATACATCCACAACATGCTGGTGCACATAGAACATACATGAAATAACCCCCATATAGCATACACAAATCACCCTGAAGCAGATGTATACAGGTGGAGCTGGGGAAGGTGGAGGGTTACTGAAGCGCACTGCAACTGCTACAGCAAGCACTAGTCATATATTTGAATGCTGAGCAGCAAGCTCATTGGCTAGCGATACGGGAGAGAATCAATCAGCTGTGCCATGTGATGATGTCATTATGTCAAATTGGACTGCACCATCTAGAGTTTCATGCCAGAACTTTATTTAAATAGGAGCTGCTTATAGAGCTGCTTATAGTTGAATTTAACTTTTCATATAACGTTTCATAATTGATGAACAGAGTTATTGTACTGAACCTACACTGAACTGCCTGGAGCTGAATAATGACACTATTGTCCTGCTGCTTTTTTAGCAGAATTTGAATGTGTCTCATATTTGATGAAGTTCGCATCATCTGTTTTGTTTGCATCCAGCCAGTTGGGTCCAAAACAACACTGGACTCTATTGATAAAAAATTTATTAAAAAATGTCCTTGGTGTTACATAGACGAAATATGAACTGCTTGAATGTCCTGATCACACTAAATTCCCTCAATTTAATGTGCATTATAAGGAATAACTTGATCTCAAAGCAATAATTTTTTTCTTCAGTGTTTTCTTTTCTTTCTTTTTTTTTTGTTTTGTTTTTCAAGAATGTATTGGGCTTTTTTTTCCCCCTTATACAGATGCATCATTAAACATCATGAAACACAAGGCACTACCCTTGTGTTTTACACACAACTCCATGTGCTTTACAGTAATGCGGCACAGTCTCCTTACACCCGCACACTGTCCTTTCACCACAACACAGCTTTAATGAGGCACCTAAGACACATGTGCTTCATTATAATAGCAACTCAAACCCTCAAATCCAGTTACATCTCTAGAAAGATCTAATTCCCAAACAAAAGCTTACAGAATGTGGGCTGAGTTCATTTTGTATGCCAGACTTAGATATTCAAGTATGTCAAGCTACTGCAGAAAACATCATTTATTAATCCTCGCTGTAAAAACGCTGTTTTTTTTCTTCCCTCCATGAAGCACATTTTAAATCTTTATATATATATGGGTTATCAAGCCCTCAAAGGACCAGAAATGTGCAAAAAATAAGTTTATTTGACTTGTGGTCATATAGCGTCACATAATACGTCTATAACTGAGAATACAACAGTTACATTATAAGTTACAGCATTTTAAAAAATCGTTTTGTTTTACACAGAAAAATTTAACATGCAGGTTTGTAACACCACAAGAGTGAGTAAATAATGGAAAAACTATTCCTTTAATAATGCAGGGCAGTAATTGGGTTCATGCAATCACTGTGCACCCACAAGAACAGAAACAGAAAATATCTTTCTGTAATCATAACTGTGACATAAATTATATAAAACCGGAAAACCCAACATATGAGGCAAGTGAAATTAAGGCTGGTTTAATTTCAAGATTTTGACAAAGCCCCCACAGCTGCCATTCAAACCCCACTCACTGGGTTTTTAAATAGTCAGTGTGCCAGGTTAGTTTTCTGCACATAAATCAATACGTTGGCTATCAGGTGACAGCGTGCCTACATATTTGGACTGTATAATGTTGAGATGACTGCTTATATATGACTTCCAAGATGACTATAAATGTGAGTCCTTTCCTGTATTCTAAATTCAAAGCGAGGTATCAGCTGGGATGGGCTGCTGTGTTTATTATGATTACATGGTGACAGTGATGTATCCACTATTGGGCATAAATCTTCTCCGTCACCGCCACCAAGAACTCGAGGGACTGAATGCAAATTGCTCCCGGCGCAAGTGCTGACATCATCAGAGAGGGTGCGCTCATTACAGAGACACAGTTGGAAATGACAACAAGAACGTCACTGTTCTAAATCAAACCCTGACCTCAATGTGAAAGTCATCACAAATAGAAACATATAAAGGTGGTTTATGATGCAGCAGGCTAACTTTTGGTCTAATTTGGATTAAAAATGCTATTTCCATTTGTTTCTCTACAAGGGGTCCCCGTATACTATCTTAAATAATAATTCATTTGCCATCATGGTTTACTTGCAGTACCGCGTCTTACCTCTGGGGATTGTTTCTCACAGCACATTTATTGGAGGGCAGAACCTCACTGCACATGTGCGAAACTGTCCCCCTCAAACATAAAGATCCTGTCAAGAGTAGAACGGTCTCTGTTTGTCCCAGAAAAAAAAAAAACCTTATATACCTTACCTAAGTAGGCCATGTCCTAGTTTAAGTGCAATGCTAGTATCCATTCAGTTGTTATAGTTCTGTTTAATACGAAGTGTCTAAAATGAAGTGTGTTTTAAAAAATGTATTGTTGTTTTGTGCTATTGCCATTATTACTTAAAAATATACATATTTCTAAACAGTTGTAATTTAGTTAAGGTTCTGTTTTGTTTCAGGTAGTACTTTGTAAATTAGTCAAAGACTTTAGATATGCAAAAAAACGGTGCACTCACACTACTTATGAATGTGAGAAGTGCAATGCACAATATGGCAGAATTAGTCCCACCTTCTAAATCAAAGAGCCAGTCACCACTGTCACCGAAACATTTTAATTGGCTTTTCTATCTTAAAATTTAAACTTCTTTTAACACTTTGAGCATAAGAAACAACATTTATGGGTAGGGGTTTGCCCCAACAGTAAACCTGTATTCAGAAAAGCACAGAAAACGAACAACATATTCTATGGAGCTGTTAAAGGGACATGGTTAGCTGCTTGCTAGCGGTAGCCTGTTACATTAAAGTATGTAAAATTTCACTTACCAGATAAACAGATTAGGGAGAGATGACTGACAGGACGATGGCGAATGATCTGCAGATCCTGAGCACGACTGACAAACATCTAATCTTGTAAAATGTGTGCCAAATACTGCCGCTCCGTAGTATACACAGTATGTGTGATCATGAATCTCTAAAGTGAAAGTAAGATTGCACATTCAAAAGCAAATTCAGTGCACCACATATTAATAGCAGCTCACTGATGCCCGCAAATTATATACAGAATAATTACCCAACAATATCATTTCCCTACTAACTCATATTTAATTTTCTTTAGGGGTACTGTAGTACACATCATTTCCTTTCAGAACAAAGTATTCGGATTCAGGGAGTTCCGACCCTGTCAGATTTTGTTGCTGATGTGAAATGTATTATTTAAATGTGACTGTGGCAAGCAGTTCTTGAGATTTTAGGATTTTCCCATTCAGTTACACAGAACTTGGTCATGGATGCCAGAAAAAGCTGTCCAAAGGCTTTGCAAATATGCCCGCCAAGTGACTTTCCTTGAAAGAGACTTTGGTTTATTTTAAGTTTTTAATCTAATATTTATAGTACTTTATCTTATTTCGGCTTGATTTCAATTAGCATTTTTTAAACAGTTAATGTTAACATCACTGTTCCGTTGATATCATGCTGTAGGATCTTTTTCAAGTATACTGCGAAACCCAACATGACACAGTAACACTCCTGTAAATGGGAAAAAGAGCATGCTGTTGACACAGATTGGCTAGTTGCTTAATTTTGTTTTCCAGTTAATTAATGTGGGCCCACACTGTGGTGCATCACATTGGACAAATTGCTGAGATGATTCTGTTGAGAAGCGGATGCTTTAACTTCAAGGCCTTCATTTAATAATGATTTGTTTTCAGTGAAGCAGATGTTCTCCTGCATTCTTGTGACTGGAGCTGTTAGAGAGTCACTTACGGCAACCCAGTGTGCAACAGCTGTAGAAACCTCCCTACATGTTGCATGGTTATTTTTTCTACTTATTTATTTATTTTGCATTGTTTATGGTGAAATCCTATTTCTTTTACTATTGTATACTAAGAAAATATATCAGCCAATTCAAATTACTTTTTTGAATTTTTAATGTGAGGTCCTGTCCTTAAATGGCACTCTTGATGTAGACTTTTAAAATATCCCATGTCATTTTATGGTCCAAAACGTTACAAGCAGACATGTAAAGCATACAATGATTTTCAACATAATATATATCCACCTTACTCTTCAGTGCAGAAGTAAGTTTATGGGCGATACATCTCGTTCATTAATAACGAGAAGAATAAGAATGTGCAGTAAACGGTAAAACGGTTTGCACTACAAACCAGTGTGTTCATAATTAAGATAATACATTAAAGTGATATGGTAAGACACACCAATTTGCAATATCAAGCAGCAAAACTAGCTGTTTTGTACAGCTAAAAATAGCTGGGCGCAGATGAGACCAGAAGCCTGACCCATAAAATGTACAAATGGCCGCGGCTGCTCTTACGGGAAGAATAAGGTGGATAGGCCCCCTTTTTAGTACAGTGATGACAAGATATCGTCAGGAAAAGATTAACACTACAGTAAATCTGTATTTTTGTCTTTGTTACCATTAACATCGTCAGAAAAAGATGTATTTCCTAAAGAGACAAAATTCCACAGGATAAAAATATGTTATTATTGACATAAGCCAGACTTTTCTAACCAATTACACCACTTATACTCAGTCCCTTGACCTCAAGCTCACTTTTAGATCTGCTTCCATCCAATCAATAACTGATAAATAGATCGAAGTCTCCATCCATGGCCATAGCCAGCGGTGAGTTCTGAACCTCTGTACATTTTTCATGTTAAAAAATAAAATTTGGGTAACACTTTAGAATAGGGAACACCTATTCACTATTAACTATGACTTTTCTCTCAATAAACTCTTAATTTGCTGCTTATTAATAGTTGGTAAGGTAGTAGTTAAGTTTATGTAGGGGATAGGTATACGGAATCTAAAATATGGTCATACAGAATAAGGCATTAATATGTGGTTTATAAATACTAATAAACAGCCAATATGCTAATGATATGCATGCTAATAAGCAACTAGTTCTCTAAATGACTAATTTGCTCATATGAGCAAAAACTCTTCATATGAGTGTTTGCATGTATAATTCAGTTTAGACAGTTTGCAAGAATGTTCAGCGTCTGTGGTGTGAAAATGATAGCTGCGAGACACTGGCAGAGTGAACCGGGCTGGAGAGAGTTGTGGCTGAGAGTGCGGGTGCAGCCTCCGCCGTGTTGCCAGATCCATCTATTATAAGCGTATTGGACTTTTCTTTTCCACTTAATTTGACATTTATTTTAGGGTTGCGAAATCTTTACCTGATCTTATTTGCAAAAGATTTTCACTTTATACCTGTGATAATTTTGGATTATTTTTTATTCATTTTGAGGTTTTTATAGCAATATCTGGCAACACTGCATCGCTGGCATTAACTGACAGTTATCAAAAAGGCACAAGCAAAGGTT
>JAHKKF010532663.1:19321-32987 GCA_019740295.1 Labeo calbasu
TTTTAAGTCTAAGAATGATTAAATGTACAGTTTTATTGTAATTATAACATTATTTAAACAATTAGAATGTTCCTCAAATATAATCAACATCATAACGACATTTTAAGAATGCTGTTCTAAGAACTTTCTCTCAACAATAAAAGAACGTTCATCAAGTACAAATAACATCATAAGGATGTTCTGAGAATTTTGATCTCAGAACATTTTACATGACCCTGGACCACAAAACCAGTCATAAGTAGCACAGGTATATTTGTAGCAATAGCTAACAAAATATCGATTTTTCTTATCCAAAAAAACATTAGGATATTAAGTAAAGGTCATGTTCCATGAAGATATTTTGTAAGTTTCCTACTGCAAATATATCAAAACTTAATTTTTGATTAGTCATATGCATTCCTAAGAACTTCATTTGAACAACTTTAAAAGATGATTTTCT
This sequence comes from Labeo calbasu, assembly GCA_019740295.1. Taxonomy (NCBI): domain Eukaryota; kingdom Metazoa; phylum Chordata; class Actinopteri; order Cypriniformes; family Cyprinidae; genus Labeo; species Labeo calbasu. The sequence goes on from JAHKKF010532663.1 coordinate 19,761, forward strand.
CAATATTTAGATTTTTTTTGCACCCTCATATTTCAGATTTTCAAATAGTTGTATCCCAGCCAAATCTTGTCCTAACAAACCATACATCAGTGGAAAGCTTATTTATTCGGCAAAATCTCAATTTTGAAAAATGGACCCTTATGACTGGTTTTGTGGTCCAGGGTCACATACAACATTTAATAAACATCAGTAAAAAAGCTATGAGAACATTCCTTGTTAGCTGGGTTCTTGCTTCAGTGGAACACAAAAGATGAAATTAGGAATAAAATGTGAATAAGGAGATCCAAAATGTCACAAAAAAAAAAAAAAAATTCAGCATAAAAAGACATGCAAAAATCTCATGTCTTATTCCATGTCTTCTGAAGCCATTCTGTACAATTGCTGTGTGTTCAGGAAGACTGAAATAATCATACACTAAAATCATGACATATTCCTGGGCAGAGTTTGTGCCAGACAATACAAACTTGGAGGCATTTGCGTTTTCAGAGGGGGCCTTGGTAGAAAGCATCTGCTTTAACAGAATACTTGAGCCAATCTCTTTTCTGAAACCAAGAGTCTCAAAATGACCCCCTTTTTTGTACCAAATAGGCATATGGGATACATACTCAATTTGACTTGCATAGGCCTATTCTCTCCCAAATCATCTGGGCAAGTGCTGTCATCACTGAAGGCAGGTAAGGTAGTAATAGTTGGGCCGTTACCGGGCTCTGTCATGGCTGTGTTAGTGCTTGCCATGGTAGTGAACCATTTCCTTAAATCTATTATAGCTAAACATTAAATGTTTTAGACAAAATCAGCTTTGCAAAGTTTGCACTCACTAGTCACGACGGTGTTCAACAGAGCTAAACCTAAATTATGTCACTGTTGTAAAAGCATTGTATGTAATTGGCTGATTATGAACATCATGACCTTAAATATATTTTTAAATCAACTGAACGCCCAGATCGCTCTGGTGTTTATGAAACATGCCAATGTCTGATATGTAAACAAATGCTTAATTTGAGCATGGTCTTTTTTAAAATTAATCATTTGATGAATCACAAATGGGACAGTTCAACTCAATGATTCCCAGTGACCCTGTCACAACTGTTAAGGGTTATACGATTCAATTATATACATTTCTTTGTGACTTCTCCTCATAAACTTTTATTATGTTGAAAGCATGTCCTAGATATCTTATTAAAAAAAAAAAAATCACTTTTTGTGAGAGATTTGCTCATTTTGTACAGGCCTACAGTGTGACACTTCATTTTTTGCCCCCCACCCCAGTTGAATCCACGCATATGGTACGAACTAGACATCGGCGTGAGAGGAATAAAAGACGTTTTTTGCAGTTTGAGGATCACGGCGTTTCAAATTCACAAAATGACCGACTGACACTTTCACGCTACACACCAAATACCTATCATCTCTGTCCTCAAAGCTGCCCTTCAGCTGGTGTGAAAACGATTAAGTTTGGATGTCCAAAAGCATTCTTTTTTTCCCCTCCTTTTGGCAGCAGAGTGCAATATTACCTTAGAGATACACTCATCTCTTTCTGCATCAAAGAGCTCAGCTGTCAGACTAGCCAGTGAATACAGCCTAATGTGTGACTCTGGCTGTGAAAGTGAGAGAGAGCGAATCAGTGTGCGAGGTAGGGAGAGATAGTGAGAGGAGATGGGCTGAAAACAGGTGCATAATAGATCCTGTGTGTATCCAAGAACGCATTCGCAGTGTATGCAATGTGTGTGTGTGTGGATATTAGAAAGAGATAAATGATGAGCACACAAATGTGTCTGATGTCTGATGTACAACAAACCAATGTAGGTAATGCAGGATCTCTTCTCCTGCCAAACTCTGCTACTGTGTGTGTGTGTGTGTAGTGAAACAGGAAGGAAAGCTTTGGCACAAATGCATCTGTAAATCTCAAGACAAGCCAGAGAGCAGGCAACAGAGCAATGGGTCACTTTAGCAACCAATCAGGCTTTAAATAACCACACGGAGTAGAACTAGCCAGGGGAGACAGGGCGGCCGTAAAATGGCAGGTAAGTACAAAGATGTGGATATCAATAACCCTATTTTACATTTCCAAAATCTGATTTCAGATATATATGGGAAAAGTTCACAGAAATATGACTGGGAAAATGTGACTGATCAGGCATGGCAGCCAACTTAATGATTCTCCCTTTGAAGCCTTGTATATAGAATACCTGAAACTTATAAATATACCTAAATATTCCATGCATTAAAGAGATAGTTAACCCCAAAATGACCCCAGAGTTACCCATCATTTCTCACTTTCCTCTTTCTGTGTGACACACAAGGTGAAACTTTGAAGAACATGTAAATGAGAAGATACAAAATGTTTAAAAAAAAGTCTTATAAGAGTCACAAAAGTCTGTAAGGCTACATTTACACTGGCACAAAAAAATAAATAAGATCAGAATTTGTTGCACACGTGTAAACACAAAAATCTGCACAAGATCCATTTTTCGCATCCGATTTGTGCAACTTCCAAATGTGGAATATCGGATCCATACCAGATATGTCTAAACACACATATCCGATTCCACTCAGAACTCTCAATGCGAGGGGCGACACGTTTTCCCATAAAGACAGCATTTTGTACATTATATTTCAACATTATATTAGACAACATTATATTTCTCAGGAATGAGGTGATAACTTTCCCAGATAGCACACATATGTCTGCAAGATGTCTGTTAAAGACCACTTGATCTGGAAAGCATCTACTGTGTACAAACATCTGAAAGATGTCTGTAAGATGTCAGTTTTACATTAGGGGTGTAATGGTACACAGATGTCACGGTTCGGTACGCACCTTGGTTCAGGGGTCATGGTTCGATACGATTTCGGTACAACAAGTCTAGGCTACTAGGCTAGATTTCTTTTCATGTATTTTAAACGGACAGTAGTACAAATTAAATTTTTTTCCACCTACATGTGAAAATACTACATATTATATCAAATTATAATGTCATATATAGACTATAAAATCTGCAGTACATATATACATACCACAAATAAATATTTGACATATATTTAATTTAGTTAACTGTTAGACAAGGGAAAAAACATGCAACGTGGCCTATATTTGCTGAGTTTCAGTTCAGTTTTGTGATAGAAAGTAAACTCAAATGGCAGAACGTGACATCCTATTTGTTTTTTGTTGATTTTGCTGGTATGAGGAAAGGTGAAGTAATGGCGCCGGCGCACACAAACACAACATATATCAGTTCCAGGCTTCTAACATTGCTAACTTGACAGCGCAGTAGGTACTTTATCAAAATAAAATAGAGTGAAGCAAACGTCAGCGCGCCAGACTCACTGTGTCACCGTTAGAACACGACTGAAGTACAAAGCCTATAATTTACGTAATAAATAATAGTTTAGTATTTGGATACATTGTAACTATGAAAATATTATGGAATATTTGGATTTGTGCCGAATGAGAAAGGTAGGATACAAGACCACAAAGCTCCATTTCGCAAACAGTTGAGTGCGCAAGCCTTTTACTGCAGGCGCCCCCTTCTGGACTGAAGATACACCCCTATTTTACATACATTCTAAAGATATCTAATAGACGTCTATTTGACATCTGATCAGAAACGTCCTATAGACGTATTGCAGATGAGCAAGCACTCTAATAAATACGTCTTGCAGATGTAAATGCAGACGTCAAATAGACGTCTCCGAGATGTATGTGTGCTATCAGGGTTCACTTGTTCACAAACTTAACTCTCTCTCTGTCGTTAATTGACCCTTCGCAAAAACCCACCCTCCTTAGTTACTGTTGCTATTTCCCGACAAACAATGCCGCCCTCACACTACACATGTTCTCATGCAATGAAAAATACATCACAGAGCAAAGAGGAAACTGACAGCACGCTGACAGACAAGACAGAGCAAGTTACTTCTGGTATGAAACAAGGTCTCAGCTTTAAAATGTTGTCATTTTTTAAGCAATTTAAACAATAAATACAATTTTGTGGCTCTTTAATGTCTTGTGACAGATCACTGTAATGCCTTATTAGATCAGTCGACATGTAAACCCATCATCTTTTCTTCTTTACTTAAAGCATGAAAAAAAAACATGAATGGACATATTTTATTTCAACCACGGAAAGACAACAACACACACATTATTTTTCAAGTCCACTTAAGTCCTGTCAGATCTGTTTGTCGGACAGAATGGCGGATTCTGCGTTATGACTGGTAAGATCACCTGTCAATCAAGCTGTTTGCAAAGGGCCAATTAATTAGAATTTATAAAAATAAATGTAATCTTGGCACTACTTTATTTCACTAAAGAATTCTACCTCTAATAAGCTGTAGATAAGAAAACAAATGAAAATGACTGTTATTTTCCTATCTGTATCCATACAGTTACATTTTGTGCTGCAAAACATCCATGCAACTGTTGTCCATATCCTGGGAAATAACAATAGCCACTCGACATGAACTATATAAATAATTTAAATAGCAAGGCCATTCAAAACTCGAGGGTCTACCATGCCCATAGTAAAGTGATCACTGACACAGATATCGACACAAGTCTTGTCTAAAGTGAATGTAAACAGGTGGGCCAAAAAAATTGGTTATGGTCAAAAGATTGGATCTGTGCCTTAAGACTTGCAGTGTAAATGCAGTCTAAGACTCATATTCAATATTCCAAGTCCTCCAAGTGCTTTATATACTTGTCATATAAATCTATTTAATCTGAATATATTTTAAAAATGTAACTTATTGTCAGCATCATTACTCCAGTCTTTAGTGACACATGATCATCCAGACATAATTTAAAAATACTGATTTTGAAATATTGAAACAAATTAATTTATTTTTTTTTTCCTTTTAATCAAATGTAAATACTTTGTCACATTTTCTTGGTTAAATATGCATTAGTTACACTATCAGAAAAAGAGAGGGAGAGAAAAAATATTTAATTGTATTTTATATTTTTACATTAACAATGTAATCAATATTCTATTTATTTAAGCCATGTATGAATCTCATCAAGTTAGTTCTTTTAAGCATTTGACATTTATTCCAAAATAATAACTCAGGGCAGTAACAGTTTGTAAACTTTTGTTTAGCTGTTTTAAATAATTAATAATTTAATTTAATAATTTGATGACTGAGCCAAACTGATTACTCACTAAAAACTTGTTGTTCACCAAGTTGTTCACTAAATTCGTCTTCCTATTAACGCCATTATTTTGTTCATTCAGACCGATTCGCGAACGCGCGCACAAACACAAGAGGTGGGATCGCGTGAACTAATCACAGTTGATCATAACCAGTCATATCCAATCATATCACGATTGAGGCATTGCCTCCTCTCATGTGACTTTTCCCCATTCATTCTCAATTACCCCTCACCATTTTTTTATATTTGCATTATATTATTTTCTGTACTACCAATTTTTCTCATCCAAATTTTTGAGAAGGCACTGCCTCCCTTGCCTCCTCGGAGGAAACGCCCCCTGTTGTGAAAAACGTGGCTGACAAGGCATGGCAGCCAGACTTAATAATTCAAGGATACCTATGAAGTAAATCATACAGAAAGGGTCTAGGAGGGGTGAACATATTCACAAGGGCCAACCATCTGCACAGTATAAACACCAGCGATGACTGTAACGGGACCATTGGGTACGAGAGATACAAGAGGTGCAGTCCTGTTCTCACAACCTCTGTACATAACTCGACTTGAAATCAATCATTCCAGGTAAACAAAGCACACGCTTTGCCGAACAGCACGACGATGGAAAACCCCACAGTCATCCAAAAAGCCGCCACATGTGGCCATTTGCTCTTATATAACAAAAGATAATTCACCTGCAAGCTAAAGCAAACTTGTGTACATATGTGCTAGCTAAATCTAGAAGTTCATTTAAGCATTTATGATGCCTTTGATACCACAGAGAGAATGATAAGACAGGCAGTTATTGGATTTTAGCTCCTTCCATGCGAAGCTGAATGGTTTTCTCTCCACGACATCAGAGTTCAAAGCCACCTCGCCGTGCCTGGAAAGAAAATAAGAATCTTGTGCCTGGTGAATCAAAGCCTGGGTAGAACAGACTGGGATCACAGGTCCGTATTTTCTTTGTGAAGGTGTACGAATGAGAAGGTGTGGAGGAGTGAGATGGCGCAGGAGGGGGTACCACCGCCAGGGCTTTGATCTGGTAACACATAAGCCCTTTCACCCACTGACCAACAGGGAGTCTCAGGCTTTACCCCCTCATGTGATGCTCCATATGAAGAAACATTTACTCCCTCTGAAGCCTTGTCAACTCATCTTCATGTCTTCCAACAAAACTGAACACCAAATAAAGCACAAACACCAAGTATGAGACAGAGAGTACTGACTGAGAAAAAAACACACAAAAAAACCCCTCTCAAATTCTGATAGTGGCATTCTGCGGCTCGCCTTTAAGTGATTTCTCCTGGCGTATCGCAGTCACAAATAAATACGTTTCAAATGGGATTTGGCAAATTAACAAATGAATTACTCATAAATTATGGAGCACGGATCAATTGCTGAGCTAGGCCATTTGAGGGACTGTGTCGCATCAACAAGCACTGGAAAAGTAAAACTTACAGAACAGCACAACAAACGCTTTTGCGATCATCAAAAGTGCTCAGAGGGCAAACTTGTTTTAAATACAATATTGTCACTTTTAAGTACATCGTGCTGATGTTTTGAAAGAAGTCTTTTATGCTCATACTAAATCTGGATTTTAATTAAAAAAGTAAAAGCATAATTACTGTGAAATGTTATTGCAATTAAAACAACTGTTTTTCATTTGAATATATTTTAATATGTACTTCATTTCTGTGTCACATGATCCTTCATAAATAATTCTGGTGCTCAATAAAGATTTATTATTATCACTGTTGAAAAAGTTGTGCTGCTCTGTATTTATGCGTAAACCTTGTTGAATAAAAGTGCTAATTTCCTTTCAATTAAATCTTTTAATTAAATAATACAATTATTAATTTCTTAATACATAGACTTTATACATTTGTAATGTATTTATATTTAATTTCTATTATTTAATTAAATTAACTTATTTTCCTAAATTTTTGTAGCATTTAAATACAATTTATGAAATTATAAAATGATATATTTTGTCATTAAGGTTATGGAACCTGCAGCAAGGGGGCAATAAAGAGTACAGTGGGTTGTACTCAGTATGTGCCTGAGTACAACCCATTTACTTAAAACAACCTATAGCTCTATTCAAAAAGAAAAAAAAAGAGAGAAAGATTCCACAAAAGTTTTAAACAGTACCTGCTGCCTAATGGTAAGTTGGATGGGTTAATGAATGGTTAATGAATTCATTCTAGCGTTCTGGATGAGTCACTATAACACGTCAGTCAGATAAAGCACAGTACTATCAGCTAATGTGAAAGAGATGTTACATCCCGCACTCACAGAGGGCCTATTGTTGACTTTCAATCAATAGCCTTCAATTAGTGGTTGTCAAGAACGCATCCAAGAGCTGGAAATTAGATGCCTTCGGGAGCAACCTAACTTGTTATAGACACTGTATATTAAATGACAATATCTGTCAAGCATTGAGGTTGCTAAAATGAGATTTCAAGAATAAAATATGACATTACAATGACAAAGCTGTCAGCTTTCAGAGAAGTCAGAGTCAAATTTAGTGTCTGAGGCCCTGGTAAACAAATCTGTCTGCCATAGATGATGGACATACAATGTATTTGTTTGCAAAAACAACAACATTTTCAATTTTCAAAGTGCTTCATAAGGGCTGGACTATGATGGCCTGGAACGTCTATAGATGATCATTAACGATATGTTGTTTCATTCTGCAACAGATGAATCGTTTTTCTAAACCTATCTGTAGAACACAAAAGGTGAATTTAAAAATAATGAAAGGATAAATAGTATATGAAAGTCGTTTGTAGTTTTTCATCTTAAAGGAAGCAAGCGCAAGCTGTTCAGAACTTTCAAAAATTTACCTTTTGTGTTGCACAGAAGAAAGTCGTGGATTTGAAATGACATGAAGGTCAACAACTGATGCTTTATTTTTGGCTGAACTATTCCTTTAAGACTTGTGAAATGTTTGGATATAGGAGAATGTGGCTATTTTGAAGGCCTGTCTTTGTTGTTGTTGTTGTTGTGCTGTCTGGAGATGGGGTGGCTAAGATATCTCACAGAGTCCCGAAGGCCAAATTATTCTGCTCTCGCTTTGATCAAACTGTGTCCTGCACATTCCTCCTCTTGCTTCAAAGCAGGAAGGCTAGAAAGAACATGTGGCTTGAAGCGAGAGAGAAGTCATGGTGACCTCAGTCCGGTTCTTAATAAGCCTGAATTCTGATTCAGTAAGGGGAGAAAAATCTGTACAAAGCCAGATGACTAGAATATATTCATTCATTTATTTGGTATCTAATTAGATTTCATCTAAAGATGCAGTTCAAAAAGGACTAACTAAATGTTCCATCTTTCATCAAAATTTCAAATGCCAGCCATTAAACTACCTCTTATTACAATGCAATACAATGCAAATTTGATTTGACCAGAGTACATTCTAAATAATAACAGAAATACATGTTCCAGTAATAAAAAGTACATTCAAACAACTCATTAAAGCCTGAGCCTCAAAAGCTCTAAATAGAAAAACCTGCATGGCCACCATATGTTGGTGTATGGTGGCAAAAATATCTCTCTTTTGCTTTGGCTGGTTTCCCAAAAACCGGGATAAGTCATTCATAGCCTGAGCAAAATGCAATCTGAAGTAGGGAGAATTCATTTTGCCATGTATAAGAAAAGAGCAACACTCAAAAAGCTCACCGTGTATGCAATTTCTTGCTGAGCTTTTGGCAGATTGATGTGCAAGGGGAAGAAAAAGAGAAGTGGCATCACAATGGAAGTGATATAACAGTTAGTGAAATGCAAACACTAACATTTGGCATATTATGAAAAGCACTCACACGCGCAGGTGCGATCTAACATGCGTTAACTTGTCACCAAGATAATTGCAATGCACTCTGCAGGCAATCAAAAAAAGCCAGTCTTCAGGTCTGTTGAATGTAACTAGACTCCAATAGAAATATAAATAATACAATGCATTGTGCTACTGCACTTTCAATGAGAAAAGCATGCTAAATACACATTTGTATGCATCATATTCTTCTATTGCAATTCTGTAACAGTTCTTAACACATTGCTACCTGAAATATAATTTCTGCATTAACACCTTTAAGCAGTATCTCATCTGGTTATTCTACAATATCTTGTTTAGATTCAATTTCATTCTTAGATTTTTATTACGGTGATGTACAAAAGTTAATGAAGGAAAAATAGATTCTCCCCACTAGGCCACCAGCTGGATAGTTTGCAAAAACAAAAGTTGATGGGTTTGAATAGATGGGTTTTACATTGGGGATATGTTTGAAGAGTTCGCAGAGAAAAGAAAAGTGAACTTTTAATAAAGAGTCGGTAAAAGCAAGGGCCTCTCGAGAAGGCTGATACATGGACATTCAACATATTTTTCTAACCAATTACTCATCTATTTAATCATTAATTTTACCAGCATTAGCTGGAGAAGTAGGGCAGGCTTTGTTTTTGTAGCCCTCTAGCTAAATCTCTGTGATCATGACCGGGCTGTTCTCTTTGGGACCAGGGGTGCTTCTAAGCGCCCAGGAGTGGGGCCAATGCCCATGTCAACAAACTTTGCCCCTGCTAAATTCGTAGTCATATGCTATATAACTGATTTTTTTTTTTAAAATGTCTTTGCAAGGCTCTTTTTAAAGCAGTGAAAGAAGAGATAAAACATTTCCATCTATCCATTCTCACAGAATAGGTAAAATCTTCCATTTCCTGAGCATTCAGAGACCTAATTACTCCTAGACTATATAAACAAGCATTCGTGCTTCATGAATGCAAAATACAAAGATGACCAAAGTGCAATCATAAGCCAAAAAATCCAAATCAATTAAAAATGGCGGAAAACTGAGTAAACTGCTAGAACATCATAGGTCAAACAACAACAACAACAACAACAACAACAACAACAACAACAACAAAAAACCCCACATATACAATGTCCAAATGTCAATGGCAAAACGGCAGATGCGGCCTGTCCAACAAAGCAATATACTGCACACCTGCATTTTTTCAGTTATACTTTGTAAAGAGTGATATGTCTGCTGGTTTGGGGGTTGGGGGACAACTGCTCTATCATTACAGAATGAACGATGCTAATTAAGATTATCTCAAGAGCACACTTTGCTGTGTTATCAGTGAACCAGACTGTATTAAGAGAGCTCTATCATACCTGTATTCCTCTGAGCCCAAATTTGAGGTTGTTCATCATCATTATGCGAAATAGAGGAAAATGTTTTTCCATGTGTATGTTTCTTGTTGGCCCATTTCAATTGACCCATTTAACAGCTGATAAGCTCCAGAAAAGTAAATAAGAAAATAAATAAATACATATAATTTGACTTTTGTGCTGTCTCTCATGTCTTATGAAGCCTTATGATTGTTGAATAGAAACCGCTCCAAAATAAAAAAAAATTGGGAGTATTTTCAATTTAAAATTTCAATTTGTGCAACTTAAAGAGGTAATGGAAGAAACAGCTAATAATTTTATTTTTGGATGAACCATTCCTTTAAGTATCCCATGCATCCAAGCTCACTTCAGACCTCAAGACAGATATTCTTGAATCTTTCCTCCAGTTTATTTGGATCCTAACATAACATGGTGGCAGTGCAGATTAATTCAGCAATACATCATGTGAACTCTCCACAGAGACATACTACTTTCTGCATATGGAGGCGAATTGGATTAGGACCAATATTAAAGACATTAGGCCTCCAGGTACCATGCAGCTATTGCAAATGTCAAGTGCCATTTTTCAGCTATTCAGTGCCACTGAGTCTGCTTTAGAAAAAACAAAGCGTCAAAAGCATCACATGAGAATACGTTCTACATGAAAACCCAGCAGCTCATAACTCTGGTTAAAAATGTAATGTGGGTATTTTTGATATCAAGTCAGAAGCTAAAGTTGGGTGAAGCCATAGAATGATGGATTGTCGACTGGGTATTGTGTGGCAGTTTGCGCTCCCGCTAGGCATGTTGCCCAAGGCTTTGCTCCGCAGGGAGCTTGAAGTTATCTTTGACTGTGAAAATAACAGCCATTCTTCTGACCAGCATATGTGTTGTATCAGAGGCTTGTTAAATCACCTTGCTGGAGGAATTCCCATTGGAGAACGGGATGATGTGATCCTGCTCTGTGGGGATAGTTGGAGGGCATGCCAGCACTGCCGGTTGCCATCCACCTGCTATACATGCATCCCGATGGGTTTTGTCATATGCACATTCATAAAGACCAGAGTATGTGTGCACACATTTCATAATGGCCCTGAGGAACATACTGAGAAGGTACAGGTAAGAAAAGATATGCCATAATGAAATATTCAATACAGGAGAGCATGCACACATTCATGCACTCAGACAAACTGTATGAAGTCTTTCAGAAAAAGGGGCACACCGGGTAATTACAGGAACTAGCCACCAGGGCAGTCCCTCGAGAAATAAATCGCCCCCTATGGCTGTTTTCCTGGTTGTATTTGCACCAGCAGTACTGTAAGAACTATGAAGTTATGTAATTTAAGCATGGCATTCATCAATGCCAAAAACTGGAGGATGGAGGACAGAAAAGTGGCTGGACTTTGGTGGTGGTCCATTTATTGATGTTTTCTATGTTCTTGGAGTTCAGAGTAAGTATATGTACATGGCTTTTCCAAAATGGCAGGTGCCATTGTTTTGCATGTGTTCGGTCAATCAACGTACGCACGTACTTGTGAGACACTTTTCTGAAGTAGCAACTAATTTAGCCCTCCAAAAGGCGTTCTTATAACTAAAAATCACTCCCAGTTCCTGCAGTGTGAACACGCCAAAAAGCACCTACTTCTGCCAATAGTTATAAGATTTATGAAAATTTTAAACATATATGCAAGACATTGGTGTTCTGAAATAAGAAGGCAAAGTTCTCAAAGTTAAAAAAAAAAAATAAATAAAATCAAATGAAAATTCATGTCCCAGTCACATTTTCTTGGTTAAACATTACTTACATTAGCAGTAAATGAAGAAGAAAAATATATATTTTATATGTTTACATTAACAATGAAATTAATATTTTATTTATTAATGCCAAGTATGAATCTCAACCAGTTTTTAAGCATTTTACATTTATTCCAAAATAATAACTCAAGGCAATAACAATTTAAACAATATATTTTATTTGTTAACTTGTTCAGTTATTCTTTTCAACTTTTAACTATTTTTGAATTTTTCGGATCATCAGTCATCAATTTACCTTAAATTTTACCAAGCTAATTACTCACTAAAAAACCGTCTTATTTTGACAAAGTGGTCATATCTAAGTGTGCAAGTTGTTTTACTTTTTTTATTACTTTTTTTATTTGTCTTCCCATTAACGCCATAAAGCCATAATACTGTTTATTCAGACTGACTTGCCAACGCAGAACGTGCACAAACACAAGAGGTGAGATTTACTGCATAAACCAATCACAATTCTCAATTACCCCCCACCAAACCCACCGCACGTAAATCACAATGGCTTCAGAGGAGGTGAGAGAGACGCTGTAACTCCTGCCAGTGTTGCCAAGTCTGCGGTTTTTCCATAGAATTTGGCTACTGTTGTCGTGGGTTTTTTTTTTAATTCATGGGTTAAAGCGATCCCACGGAACACAATTTCGATTAAGGCAGAGGGGAAAACTATGGAAAAAATTCTGTTGGGCCAGTTCTGATTCGCAGTTGGGCTGGTTTTGATTTGCAGATCTGGCAACCCTGACTCCCGCTGAAACTTTACCTGGTGGTGTCGCTGTTGGACAATGTTTCTTTAGAAAATTGTGTGATTTATATACTTTTAAATGTTCTATTTTGTAATAATGGTGTTGTTTTATTTTTGAACTAGAATTTTTTTCTCATCCAATATTTTGAGAAGACACTGCCTCCCTTGCCTCCTTGGAGGAAACACCCCTGATGCAAGACCAGATGACGGATGTAGCACACTGAATATCACACTTTCTGCTGTGTGAGCTTAACCAGTTTCACACACTCTTAAAGGAGTCCTATTATGCTCTTTTACAAAGTCTTGATTTTGTTTTGGGGGTGTACTAGAACATGCTCTCATGCTTGGTGGTTCAAAAAACGCATTATTTTTAAC
>JAHKKF010532670.1:0-18448 GCA_019740295.1 Labeo calbasu
TATGTTATCCCTTACTTATTATAATTTTAATTCAAGTGATGAAGGATTTTGAAAGTCTGACAGTAATCAGTGTTGAGTGCTACTGTAAGGTTAACTCTCCCTGGTTTAAACGTTTCAAAATGATTAACAGTTGAAAATATTAGAAATTTAGAAAAGTAATCAGAAAGGAATTAAAAGTAATGTTACATTACTTTTATAAAGTAATTGAAAAGTTACACTACTTATTACATTTTAAATCAAGTAACTTGTAATTTGTAACCTATTACATTTCCAAAGTAACCTTCCCAACACTGCTTGACACTCAATTTTAACTTTGTCACTCATGAGTATTTTGTAAAACAGAATTTTTGTTTTACACACTCACAGATATTTAGCTATTTTAATTTCAAATTATGTACTGTATAAGAACTTTTTTTTTTTAATACAAGTGAGAAGGTTTTATCTATTCTGACCATCATTGTCAGGGTTTAGTTTTTACCATGGCCATAACTAGCATTAACATTATTGATACACCACAATACTGCACAATACGTTGTAAGAGCCTTTGTAAAATGAAGGAGGATAGATGCAAGAAAAAAATGTCCTCTAGACCCAAAACCTCATTAGGGCCTCATTAGGTGCACCTTAATTAACCAGTAGTGGCCATGTAGTAGACCATGCTTATCAAGGCAAAACCTTGTGCCTTTGCAATACTAATAACAATAACACACACAACAAAGACACACACCTAGGAAACAAGAGCAAAGAGCCAACCACTATTAGAATATCTCCAGCTATGGTTATGCCATTAAGCAAAATTAATTAGTTTCCCCTCTTGGGTAATGACAGCACAGAAAACACATTCAGATCAGTTATTAAAAGGCAAGAACGAGCAAAGATTTCTTCAGAGAAGAGCAAGTTGATATTTATGTACAGTAACGCTTAAGATTCAAAGATTTGGCATCAACTCTTTACCAGACAACTTGATCTGAGGTAATATTCAAATACTTCTTGTACAATTATGCTCTGTTTTGTTAGAAAAGCAAACACCAGACATTACTTCATAGCATCACATTTTTAAATTACTATGTAGTGCTAAAAGTTTAACTGACTGTGTGCTATGAAAAGTTTGAAAATTTATGTTGACTCTGAGAATGATGGGGAAGAGCAAACCACAAACAGTATGTTATTTTATAAATATGCACCATATATAGATTTATATGCAAATAAGGCACGATAACATATGCTATATGTAAAAGAAATACTGAATACTATAGGTTTTACTGCTAAACCAAAAATATCTGTCAACACAGTGTATATTCCTCATAGTGTAATGCAGAAATTTAAGTTGATACATAAGACATTTAATGACAGTAAAAGGTCTATGTTTAACTGTTTGCAGGTTTTGTGAAAAGCAACAAATGGACAACCTGACATTCACAAACAACATTCTCCTTGTGGAGGGACTGAAAGTTACACCTCAGGCTTCCTATCTAGTTTTCATCTTGCTTTTCTTGTTTTATGTCTTTGCAATGGGATGTAACATTGGACTAATAATTCTGATTGCAATAGAGAAAAACCTACATCATCCTATGCATTTTCTGTTCTGTAACCTGCCAGTGAATGATATAATAGGGACTACTGTCATTTTACCACGCTTAATGCAGGACATTTTCAAGCAACCCTCAGAGCGCTATATGACATATGTGGAGTGTGTTATTCAAGCATATTTTGTTCACATATTTGCAACAGCAAGCCACACTGCACTAGTAACTATGGCCTATGACAGACAAGTGGCTATATGCAATCCATTGTTATACACGACTATAATGACCAATAAAATGGTAGTTAAATTATCAGCAATAGCCTGGGCACTGCCTGTAATTGTGGTGGCAGTTATGATAGGTCTCACTGTACGCTTGTCTCGCTGCAGATTTAAAATTGAAAACCCTTTCTGTGACAACGCCTCACTTTATAAATTGTCGTGTGAAAATGTGGCCATTAATAACATGTTTGGAATTGTTTATTCTGTGGCAGCACTCAGCATATCAGTGACACTGATGTTTGTAACATATATTAGGATTGTTACTGTATGTATAATTAGCAAAAACAAAGCACTCAACAGTAAAGCCATAAAAACATGTGGCAGTCACATAGCTGTTTATTTAATAATGTTTGTTTCTTGTGCTATCATGATTTTTCTTCATCGTTTTCCTGAATACTCTGAAAACAGGAAGCTAGCTAGTATAATGTTCCATATTGTACCACCAGGACTAAATCCTGTAGTATATGGTTTACAAACCAAAGAGATAAGACAAAAGATTGTTAAACTGTGGTGGAATAAAAAGGTTAATATGTTGTGACTTATTTTAGATGCATGATACAAAAAAATGTAGCTACTAAATGTAAGCTTAAATCATAAGAATTCAGGGATACAGGGCAAAAAAATATATATTTTGCAACACATGCGAATAACAAATTAATTTATTTCTTATTAATTTTGCATTAATATATATATATATATATATATATATATATATTTAAAAGTAAAATTTCCCACTAAGGTAAATGTTGTTAAAATTCACAACATATATATTTTGTAGCATATGTTTGTCAATTTTAAGCATTTACACTGTCATTGGTCCATTTACGGTGCATTGTTGCAGCTCCTTTGAAACTTATTGGCTTTTTTATTTATTTGCCAAAGCCCTTTAATTGCATAATAAATAGCAATATGTATCAACAATACCAAGCTGTACCTTATTAATGTGCCAGATCTGTTAAGCCTAGTGCATAGTTTTAAATAAATAAATACATAAATAAATATTGGTAACGCTTTACAATAAGGTCCCAGTAGTTAACGTTAATTAAAGTTAGATAATGTGTTAACTAACATTAACTAACGATGAGCAATACATATGTTATGCTATGCATTAATTGTTAACATCCATTAATAAAAGCTACAGCTGTACATTTTCAGTTTGTGTTACCCCAGGTCCATTAATTAATATTAACAAATACAACTTTTTTATAATGTTTTAAATGCCT
The DNA here is from genome assembly GCA_019740295.1 of Labeo calbasu. Taxonomy (NCBI): domain Eukaryota; kingdom Metazoa; phylum Chordata; class Actinopteri; order Cypriniformes; family Cyprinidae; genus Labeo; species Labeo calbasu. The sequence continues at coordinate 3,028 of JAHKKF010532670.1, forward strand.
AAAAACATTGCCTAAAATTAATAAAAGTATTAAAAAGTATTTTTCATTGTTAGTTAACTTGTGTTAACAAACGTCTAGGTTACGTCTGTAACCCTCGTTCCCTGAATGAGGGAACAGAGACGTTACATCAATACTGACGTATTTGGGGTCTCAGTTGGGAGCCCAATCACCTCTGAGCTTAAGAAAACAGGACAATGAACATTGGCGAGTGGAATTTGCATGCAGCAATTTAGATGGCAGCTTGCATCCACTCATTCAGGTTTATGCTGAGGAGCCGAGACGCATCCCGGCATTCAGCGCAGTTCAGGATTGTGGCAGGAGGACATCTCCATTCCCTCCTTCAGGGAACGAGGGTTACGGACGTAACCTAGACGTTCCCCTTCAGTCGTACACTACGACGTTATGTCAGTACTGACGTATTTGGGGTCTCCTCTGGAAAACGCCACAATCCTGAACAGCTTTACATAGTTGAGGAACAGATGCTGACAGGCAAGCGTGTCAGGACAAATGAAGCTCAACATGTAACCTTCCCAACGCCCTGTAAGCCAGATAACAGCCCACCAGGGGTGCCAGGTATCTGAAGCAACCGTTGGGGGGTGGAGCACAATGATGAATTTTAAGCCATGTGGGAACTGGGTAAAATAAAATATCTGTTAAGATACTAGGGGAAACACGGTGGGATAAACCGTGAAGAAAAAATACTGAGACATTATGCCACAACCTCCAGTGGGCGAAGGAGACCCCCTGTCGAAACACAATCACGGACTACTCCGTCCTAATCCGGACTGCGGGGCAATGGAGGACCCAGAGTTCCCTGAAGGGCACAACTGGGAGAAAACGCACGGATCCATAAGGAATGGCGCAGCAAGAGCTGCTCGGAGCGTCTAAGTTCCGGGTGCGGTCCGTGTAAATGTGCATGGCACGTTCGGGACACAGCAACGTTAAGGCCAGGTCTACCTCCTCCATGGAGGTGAGTGGTGGGAACCTTGGACACATAACCAGGCCGGGATCTCAAGGTCACGTGAGAATGGCAGCACAAAATTCAAGGCACGATCCGTTGGTTGAGAATGCGTGCAGGTCCCTACCCTCTTGATAGAAGCGAGCGTGATCAGGAGCAAGGTCAGAATGACCAGAAGTTTAGCTCTACTGAATCAAGCCGCTCAAAGAGAGCTCTGCATAGACCTAGAAGGGCGACAGGGAGATCCTCAAGATGGGATGAGGTGCGGCCTAGAAGGACTTATCCTCCTGCACCCTTCAGGAACCCGATGGTCAGGTGATTGTAGCATCTGCTTAGGATCATTGATGATCGTTTAGGTTCCCTTTCAAGGAACTCGAACTGCGTCCTCTAGGGGTCGCTATGGGGGGAACGCTGTCTGCGTGACCCGTGTCTGAAGTCTACATACAAAAACATCAACAGAGTTGGCCGGCGACAGCCTATGACGTCACTTCCGGCACAACTCGTCGCTGCCGGCGTGTCACTACAAGTGCGACCACAGTATAAAAGGACGCCGGTAGAACAGGACGGCCTCTTCTTCGTCTTCACTGACTCTTTGTCTGGAGTGTGCAAGAAAAACTGGTAAGAGATTTCTTTTTGTTAAACGATGGCAAGCACTAGTAAGGCGTTTAAGAAGTGCGCGGATCCGTGTCCTCGTTATTTAACACCCGATGACACGCACGATCTTTGCGTCTATTGTTTGGGCGAGGAGCATGCACGTGATGTCCTCGAGGGGGCAGTTTGCTTGCACTGTGAGCTTTTTTCAATGAAAAAGCCATTCTCGCCTGTCTCTCTTCTCGAGGGGACAGGGACAGCCGCCTGTTCCCCGCGGCTCAGGACCTTCCGCTGCCGAGGCACGGAGGAAAATGAACTTGTGGGGATCACAGGCGGACCTCGCTGATGAGCTAAAAAAGGGACTTTCCCTTTCGCGCTCGTCAGTTGAGGGCGAGGACGAGCTGTTGGCTGACGATGATGTTATTTCCCTTACATCATCTGATCCGGCAGCCAGTGCTCTGTTGGGTCCTTCCCAAGAAGAGCAGGAGATGTCAGAGGGTGAAGAAGCCGAGGCTGAGCCCTCTCTAATCTCTTGCCCTGCATACGAAGAGCTGCTGGAGGTTATGGATCGTGCCACGGCGAGGCTTGACTTGCCGTGGAAGCGAACCAGAGAGGTGGCGCCGCGGGGTCGCCTTGATGAGCGCTATCTTTCTGATCATAACCTCCCGGCTCAGGTGAGTCTTCCATTCTTTCCCGATCTCCATTCGGAGATCGAGAAGGTGTGGAAAAGGCCGCATTCCTCATGCATCCATAATTTTCTGCATTCTAATTATGCTAATATTGAGGGGATGCGTGAGCACGGCTAGCAGAGGATGCCGCCTGTAGAAGAGACGCTAGCCAGCTATCTCTCTATGGGTAAAGCATCCTCTCTCAAGACTCCCTCCCTGCCATCCATTCCCCTTCAGGTAACATCTCGATTGAATGGCAGGGCGTACGCAGCAGCAGGTCAGGCTGTGGGTGCGTTGCACACGATAGCTGTGCTTCAAGCTTACCAGGCTGATCTGCTAAAAGATCTGGACAAGGGTCAGGGTCTTTCCACTGATGAGGTTGCTGAGCTGCGCCGCACCACAGATCTTGCTCTCCGTGCCACCAAGCAGGTTGCCACTGCCATGGGCAGGTCCATGGGAGCCATGGTGGTTACGGAGAGACATCTGTGGGTGAACTTGGCTGACCTCGGGAAGAAAGAGAGGGGTTTTCTTCTCGATGCGCCAGTCTCACCTTCCGACCTTTTTGGTGCCTCCGTTGAGACGGTGGTCGAGAAGTTCAGGGAGGCGAGGACACGCTCAACGGCCTTCAAAACCTTCATTCCTCGAAGGTCCAGATCTGAGCCCGAACAACATGGGGGTCCTGGCCCGTCTCGTTCCGAGGAACGGAGACAGGCTCAGAAGACTAGTGTGGCTACTCGCCCCCCTCCCCCACCTGCGGGTGGTTCTAGGAGGAAGCGTGGGTCCAGAGGAGGTAGACAGGATCTGAGGGAAGTGATTCAGACGAGACAGCGTTCTTGCCTGGGTCAGAGTAGAAAATAACTTCTACTCACCTTCCTTTGGAGATTTCTGTCTCCCCCCCTCTTAATTCCCCCTTCATAACTGTCTCTCCCCCTGACCTGGTTTGGCGGTATTTTCCTGCGCACCCCCTACCGGACCTATGATGTTTTAGGTTAGCTTTTATGCTCATAAAAGCAACCTTTACTGATGGTCTGGACTTGACATGGACCTTTCTTCCAGAATTATGCGCGGGAACCACGGATGGGTGAGTTCGATCCTTTTTCATGTCTCTAGAAAACTCCTTCTAGATCTGCCTATTTAGGATAGCCAGGTGTTAGCTCGGTGATCGTTCCCCTTTCCAGGGTTTCTAATAGTGGTCTCTTTGAGTTAGCCAGATAAGTGCTGTCTTCCTGCTATGGTGTTCAGGTAGACAGCCCATCTTTATGGTCAGGTCAATTTGTGGTTTACTCCCCTTCATAGGGCTTTTTAGCAGTGGTCTCCCTGCGCCCCTGCCTAGTTGATATTATCTCCCCTGCTAGGGTTATAAGTAGATGGTCTGGGCGGCTTCTCAAGAAGATCTACTGAGCTTTCTGGAGTCATGCGCGGGAACCACGGTGGGTGAGTACGACCCATTATTATGTGTCTACCATGCTGTATTTCTAGGTCCTGTCTCGTGTCTTTCCTTTGGTAGGTCCTCTTCGAGCACCCCCTCTGGTCTCCGACCACGGTTATGGTCTGCTTGCCTGAATCTGCCTTCGGCATATGAGATGGGAAGCTTTCAGGTCCCCTGAGCTGAGAGCTCGTCCCCCCTGGGGGAATCAGGTGTTCCTCCCATCCCTCGGGAGTAGAAGCCTGTTCCGGTACACTACCTTCTATTTTGGTTGAATGTATCGGCCCTATGGCAGTATTATTAGACAGATAGCGGTGGCTACTGTCTGCTTGGCGCAGTATGCTCCCCTCCTGTCGAGGGTTTGCTTTGAGCACTGCCCTATCGGGCAACCTAGGTTCGCCCTTACTGCCTTCCCCTCAGGCCAAAGGAACTGATCACCGGGATCAGATCTCGTCCAAGGCTCCTTTACAGGGTGTGACGATGCTCCCCTCTCTATGAAAAGGGTTTGCTGAGAGCTCGTCCCCTCTGGGGGGATCAGTGGCTCCTCCTGTCTAGGGAGTAGAAGCCTATCCCAATACACTGCCTTCCCTGTGTAGTCAAGTGTATCGGTTCTTGGCAGTTTAGTAGACAGATAGCATTGAGCATTTGAGCATTGCCTTTTTTGGGCGGCTGAGATGCGCCCTTACTGCCTTCCCCTTTAGAGCCTTGTTAAGCCGGCAGTGCTTCCCTCACCCTGAGGGTTTTCTTATTCCACCGTTTCTCAACGGAATGTCTAAAAATCCATTCTTATGGTAAGGCCCACACGAACCTTTGGGCGCTTTCTCAAATTCATGTATATGGTAAGTGCACACGTGAACCTTTGGGCACTTTTCTAAAATCCACGCTGTGGTATGGAATGCACCAGAGTTCTGCGTCCATTCTAAAATCCTTTATGGTAGGGATTCACGCGCTATTGCCCGTACCCATTCTCGAGATGGTTAAAACCCCGGTCACCTTGGGTCCCTCTCCAGAGCATCTGCCAGGCTAAAGGAACGGTGTTACGTGCTCTAGTTTTGGCGCGCTCTTTATTCATGCTCAACTGCATTGAGCAAGGAGTTACCACTTGCGTTCTGTAATACGGCTCCTGAGGGAACCCTGCAGAGCGGAGGTAGCTCCTGGGTGACAGGCCAACCTAGGTAATCCTAGGCACTTGGCCGTATCCCCTTAAAGGAATACCTCGGTTTCCAAGCTTGAGGCTCTACCCTGGGTCCAGTGCTCTGACCCTTGCAGGTAAGTTGGGGTAGGCAGCCCAGGCTCTGGCCGTAGGGGATATGTCACTGACAGCCGTCACTGCATCTCAGGGGCAACTCCCTTAAAGCCTAGGGAGTTGGTACTTAGTGCTCGTCTCTATGATGACAGGCACTCCCCTCAGCATGGCAGCGTGGGTATAACCGTTCCCCATAGCGACCCCTAGAGGACACAGTTCGTTCCTCGGGTTACGTATGTAACCCTGGTTCCCTGAGAAGGGAACGAGACACTGCGTCCTCTAGGCTCTTCGCCATGCTTCGGATGTGAGCTTCAGACGAAGAAGTGACCGTCCTGTTCTACCGGCGTCCTTTTATACTGTGGTCGCACTGGTAGTGACGCGCCAGCAGCGACGAGTCGTGCCGGAAGTGACGTCATAGGCTGTCGCCGGCCAACTCTGTTGATGTTTTTGTATGTAGACTTCAGACACGGGTCACACAGATGGCGTTCCCCCCATAGCGACCCCTAGAGGGCGCAGTGTCTCGTTCCCTTCTCAGGGAACCAGGGTTACATACGTAACCCGAGACGATTTACATTGTAGAGAACCTTTTAGCCTTTTGACATTTGCATATAAATTAGAGACATGGCCTCACGTTCTACATTTATATGGGTGTTTAATGGTCTGTGGTTCCCTCCTTGCTCTCACGAAGATGCTAAACAGATCAACTCTTGTCTCCCCATTGGACTTCAAAGGCATTCCATGAGGGAGGCAATCACCAGCACCAAGCACCTCAGATCCTTGGTGGCTGGCAGACTATTCCCAATACACATAACGCACACACATAGAAACCTTTTTTCTTTATTTAGACTATATTTAACCAGTTATAAATGTACTTGGTATATGCATGTGTTGCTTGTATGTTTCTATACTGTATTAGCCCAGTTACCCCTTGTTATTGGTACTAGTTAATCTCTAAATGCGTATTTTCAATGTATGAATGTACCTCTGGTTTAATACCTTCTAGATGCTTCATTCTTGGTATCAAAACGATCTGCACTTTATTTTCTAAACAATGGTGTACACCATGTGATTAGAAAATGCATCATACTGTTTGTACTATATTGTGGGTAAAACTGCATCAATTCTCCAGACCAGCAATAAACATGCAAATGGGCCATAAATGGAGACAAAGTTCTCCCACTCAAAAATCCAAACTTTGTAATGGCCAATTCACCCAAAGGTGGGTGTGGTAGGGAAACTATCAAAAGACCCTAACACCAACCCATCCAGGCTCAAACCCTTCGAGACACTCCCTAAGACTCATCACCTTTGAGTCAATTTTCCGGTAGTTTATCTTCAAGTAACTTTGTCGACTCGCTGTGGATTTTCCTATCTTCGAACGAACTGGAGAAAACCTCCAGAACACCTAAAAGAATTCATCGAGATTGTCTACCGCATCAGGACTCTTGTTCAGCAACAAAGCCAGTGCAAGTAACCTTTACAACTATTTAGATGCGTGTTTTAAGTTGAGCCCCTTTTTAAGGTGATTTTGCTTCTCTGATGATTCTCATGTGGTCGCTGGTTAACTGATGCTAAATACTGCCATACTTGCCTTCTCTCTCTCTTTCTTTTCTGACTTGCCTCCTCTATGTATATGTACACGTGTTTTGCTTAGTTAGTTGTATGTTAGCTGCGGTTCCATTTATTAAAATACATATATTCACAATTGATTGTCTCTGTGTGCTGCTCACAATTTGAAGTCCCTGAATGTTTGATCTTGCTACATGCTACATTTTGAGTTTACTACAAGTTAAGTTACTGCTAGTACTGACTAAAATAGGAAAGTTATTCTTTCTTGGCCAGGAAGTGACCTTTCCTAGAATTGATGAATGATTATACTGTCTATTCGGTGGACGAACAGATCAAGAAATTGTAACGTTAATTCTGCTACAGTTAATTCTAAGATCTGATTAAAATATCCATAATTAATTATAACCAGTTATAATTAATCATAAATATTGCCCTTTTGAGCTAATTTGCTACATGATGCTTCCCTAGAGACAACCATGCACAGCGTCTCTTTTTTTTTTTTTTTTTTACTGTGATAGCCGTATCGAACAGATTCAAAGTGGAGGGAACATCCTTCCCTCCAACTTCTTCTGTAGGAAGGAAACCAGAACTCTGACCAAGCACCTCAGGGGGTCCTCGGTGAGAGGAACACCATACAACGAAAAACCTCACCTCAGAGCGTAGGCCAGCCTCACAGAGGGGGCTCTAGCTTGAGTGATAATGTTTACCACGAGCTATTGAAAAGGCCAGTGAGGTCTACCACATCCCATCCAGAAGCCAGACGTGCAGGTTCCATAGATCGGGATGCGGGGTACCAGATTGTGTCAAACTAGGGTCAGTGACACCAGCGGCACCTGCTCCTCATCCTCCCCGATCTCGCACAGGTTTGTGCAAGGAGACTCACTGGGGAAGTCGTACTTGAGGAGACCCCAGGTCCAGCTGTCTGCCAGCTCGCCCCTGCCGTTTCCACTCAGACGGGAAGAAGCTGGCAGAGGGAGGACTCAAAAGAAGCAAAACAGGTTTACCTGAGCTTCGCCAAGTCGACTCCAGATGAGCTGGACCACCTGGGGTTGGAGTCGCCATTCTCGGGAAGAGCGCAACTCAACTCTCTTAACAAGGTGAATGGCTCGCAGCGATTTGAGCTGTGTCAGACTCCAGAGGAGGAGATGGCGGGCGAGTTGCAGCATGCGACGGAAGCGTAGACCACCTTGGTAGTAGGTGTACGCTACCGTGGCTATGATGTCCTTATGGACTAGCATGTGCTTGTCCCGCAGCATTGGTAGGAACCGGCGGAGGACAAAGCACAAACTTGATGGGAACAGATTGAAATGTCATGCACGCATTCATTTGTCCATTAACAGCTAAGTTTGTGTAAGAGGTTGCACTACACTTTGCTGTCACAAGGAATACTTATTTCTCTGAATAAGTATAAGATGTGTGTGTTGTAGTGTGCATCAGTTTTAAGGTTTAAAAACAGTTGTGAATGGATTTGGATGGATCTCCATGATTTCTTTTTATTTCACCCACTGCTGCTGCATCTGGAGGTCCTAAGGAATTTTTATGGCCGGGTCACAGGCCAAACCATTAGGAATCAGTCTCAAGGTGGGTGAAGGGCACAAACTGCATTTTGACCAATAGGAAGTTCTGTCCTTCCCGGACTTTGTACCAAAGGTGGTCTTCTTGTGCTCTAAGAGATGTCTGGCTGTTGTCCTTGCATCTTTATCTGATGGCGTTGGACAGTTTGCTTATGTTAGTTCACCAAGATCCAATCAAAATGTAGCAAACTTCTATCCAGTACTGTGGTCAGGGAGGGCCCCTGCCATAAACTGGGCCCTGGAATGTGCTGTCCACTACACACCCGAACGGTAGCCCAAAGAAGGGACCGAATCAAAACTCAAGAACCAGGATAGGGCGAAACCCACCGCTCTTTTCAGGTATGGACCGACGAAATTGACCAGCAGACAGGCTAGATAGATTTAGTAACCGGGCTGCTGCCTGCAAAAAATAGGGTCATAGGGACGGTACCAACAACTCCACGGCGGACAACCAGGTTTTTTTTTTTTTTAAGGATGGCTCAACCCAGAAAGCAAGCGTCCCGAAGTAGTGCCAGGCTACTTTGATTCACAATCCCACATTGTCGCTACTAGAGTGCGAGGAAGCAACACGTCCTGCAACCCCAGCTTAGATGGCGAGATCATGTGCTGGTCTGAGTGTGAGGAGGACGTGTGTCACTCACAGACAAAACCCAGCGTTTTCTGAGAAGCCCAAGGGACATAGAGGAAATTGCACTTTTATTGAAAGGGTGGGTACCTGCTGACCCGTAGGTCAGAGGCGGCAGCGGTGGAGAAAGCCCCTGTTCTTCCCAAGGGTATTCCCAGAACAACTTCTCCAGTCCTTGGGTAGTCTGCTTTCAGGAAGCTCCGCTTTCACGCAAGGCAACCCAATGGACTGCGCCCCCTAGATGTGGCCAGCTCAACACCCCCGAAAGGGAGCGGAGCTATTCCTGTTGAGGCCAGCAGGGGGTGCCAGGCAGAAAAAAATGCAGCCCTTCCACGGGCACTCTCAGTTCTTTTTCTGCGTGTGAACTGCCCAAGACCGCTGGTCCTGGACAGTGACGCTGAAGAGACTGGCCTGAGAGACAGAACACCAAGAAAGCGAGTTTTGTCAGTGTCACACATCTCCACTAGGTTCAGCCAGAATAGCACTTTTAGGCCACAAAAATGGACATCACCTGACCGAGGGACTGCACCGAGACTTTTTAGTCACTGTACAAGAGCCGGAAACCAATCATCAGACCGCAAACGCCCAGGGGAAGGCGGGGAACCCAACCTCCAGCTTGGCGGTTGAGGCTGCCCGGGGGAACATGTCCGTCAATTAGCCTCAGACTCCGGCTGTGCAGCTACCACAATGGGAGGCTGCTCAGCAGAATCTTCAGCGTCAGAAGACGACAGCCTCTCCACTGATGCGGCAGTAGACATCTTAACTTCCTCATGAGCACTAAACGAGACATTAGGCTCATGCTAAGACAAACCGTACATCAACATTCAGAAACTTGACGGTAATACGCTGAGAGAAGCTGGACCTCTGTGGGGACTGACCCGGCGGAGCAATCCAGACCATAATCCTCAGGTCTCCCATGCTTCCAGCCAATGCAGCTTCAGGAGTCTAGCAACCCGCGAAACTGGAAAGGGTAGAACGCAAAGACGGCTTACATATTAAATTTAAGCTGTGACCGAGCATAATAATGGGCATGCCCACGCAGCATGGGCCTAACCCATCCACAAACGCCATCTCAACATGCATTTGTTTACATCCCAGACCTGTGAGATAGCGATTGTGACCGTCATGAGGAAATAAGGAAAACTATCGCTCCCTAAAAGCACACAATCGGAGATGCATCTTGAAAAAGACACTCTCAATGATCGTGTATGCTGTAGGAAATTGCTCTCTTAGGCTGGATTGCCCAGGGGAGGACCGCAGCACTCATCTGAGCACAGCAGGGCAATCTCTCCGCTGAATGCAAAGAAAGGATGTTCCACACAGCCGAGAAACTCCCGCAGCGATGAAAAGTTTTCTTTCTTCTTTGTAGAAGCAGCTCACGAAGCAATCGACTCCGAAGCAAAAATCTGAATGAGTGAATGCGCGCCACCATAATATATACCCATGTGTTCGGGGGAGTGGCTTGGCATGCAAATTCCATTCGCCAATGTTCATTGGCCTGTTTTCTTAAGCTCAGAGGTGATTGGGCTCCCAAGTGAGACCCTGGGAGTCCCTTGACGTAACGTCGTAGTGTACGACTGAAGGGGAATGGAACCTTCCGTAAAGTTATTGTAAATCAAAATATATGTCTTTAGTTATACAGATACAGAAAAAATAACAATTTTGTTAGAAAACTAACTTTTCCTCTGATCCTCTGAAAGGCTCTGAATATTGTGTGTGCAACTGACAAAAGTTTTATTCACCGCTTTTAGCAATTACATTTGGAGGAAAGACAGACCTTCTTTAGGAATTCATTACGCAGTGTAGACAGTGTCATTTATTATAATGAAACCATGTATAGTTGACAGTTTTCATAACTGGCTTGGTTTTAATGCATTATATGCTCTGTAATGCACCTTATAATACATTTTACAATTTCATGAACTATTGTAACCACACTTAAAACATAACACTCATCAATGCATTTTTACAATATGTATTTTAAATACGGTTATAATCATTTATGACAAGACATAATGTATTACAACTGTCATGAGAAGAAACTATATCATCGTTCAACAGGTTGCATTTGACATGATGACATGAACTGGATTCTCAATTTCAAATGGGGTGGAGCCCCCACCAATCGGGTATAATTTGATTGGTCACCATAATAAAGCTGGTTTCCCCACATCTCCCCTGTTTTGAAAAGAACATTTTGTTTCCCCTTTTAACACAAAACAAATTAACAATGTTAAAACACAATATTCCTTTAAAACAGAATAAGCAAATTAAAGTGCAACATAATGTAATGTTATTGTTCATTTTTTTCTTTTCTAAATCGCTTTCTTTCAATTACACAAAATTACACTTTATTACAATAACACCTAACTCAAACTCAAATACAGTCCATTTCAGTCCAGGTAACGTTTTGGCATTTTCACAACTCTTCCGCTAGAAGTCACAACTGGTGGTTTAGTGTCCAATAAAGGTGCAGCTGGGGCAACTGCATGAGCATTTGAATGTTCAGTCCCAGACAGAGCTGGTTCCTTTTCTCCCTGAGGTTCAACACATATTGTAACATCTGGTTGCAATGGCATTGCTTGCAAATGTTTCCTGTTCCTGTGCAAAACAGCTCCATTTTGAGTTTGCACCATGTATGATCTTGGTTCTGATGTTTTCTTCAGCACAGTCACTGGTGTTTTCCAGTGTCTCTCACTGTCCAGCTTGAGAAAGACCTTCTTGCCAGGATGTAACTCAGGCAATGCACAAGCAGTGTGTCTCCGGTCATAGAAGAACTTGTAAGACTCCTTTGCAGCTTTATCCTTCCTCTCCATCGCTTTGCGGTCATTGGGTCGAGGTTGGTATTTTTCCTCAAGCATAGGCAGGTTGGTTCTAATCTGCCAACCAGTCATTAGTTGTGCAGGTGCTCAGTCAAGTTGCAGCGACAGGTGTTGCACCATAGCACATCAATGCCAGATGAGGATCGGGTTGGCAGAGAATTCGTTTTGCAGTTTGAACTACTCTCTCCACAGCTCCATTTGCTTGGGGGAAATGAGGACTTGTGATGGAAATCATAGTCTGTACAGAACTGCCTAAATTCAGCTGAGGCAAACTGTGGCCCATTGTCAGATACAAGCTTCCTGGGAATACCCCATCTTACAAACATGCACTTCAGTCTAATAAATCTGCTGCAATCTTACACCAGGGACCAGTAGGCAAGGGTGTAGTGATTAAGGGTTCTCTTCTTTGTGTGGGTTTGTGAGCCCTACAAAGCATGCACATCAAAACCCTCCTGTTAATGTCGTTGCCAATTCCTAGCCACCAAACTGACATCTTTGCCCTCTGACGACACTTGGCAAGCCCCTGATTCCCATCATGAATTCGGCTTAACACCTCCTCCCTCATTGACTGAGGAATGACTATTCTGACCTCGTACAAGAGCAACCCATTGACAAAAGACAAGGAAGCCCTGACTGTATGATAGTGACTCAGGGGGAAGGGTATATGCTTTGGCCAACCCTTGCTGAGAAAGCTTATAACCGCCTGGAGATCTGCATCTCCCTCTGTGGCCTCCCTAATGGCATCTAGCTTGGATTGTGACACCTCTTTAGATGTGACAACTGCTTCAACATATGCCTTCACCTTGTCTTCCATCTCTGAGTGGCAGTGCCCACTCAAAGGTTTCAGAGAAAGCGTGTCCGCCACCACCAAACATTTACCAGGAACATGCACATTGAAGCGTATAAGGCGCATTAGTAAACGCTGACACCTTAATGGAGCACGATCAATATCATACGAGTTGATGAGTGGCACCCATGGTTTATGATCTGTCTGCAGGCAAAATTCCTCCAAACCTTGAAGGTAACGGGCAAAAAGCTCGCAGGCCCACACTCCCGCCAAACACTCCTTTTCAATGTGGGAGTACCTGCGCTCTGCTTCAGTCAAAGTTCTGGAAGAGAATGCGACTGCATGTGTTACATCACCATGGACTTGAAGCAGAGCAGCTCCCAACCCAAAACTGCTTGAGTCAGCGATAACCATTGTGGGTTTCACAGGGTCATAATATGCAAGGGTAGGAGCTGTGGCCAGCATGCATTTTACTTTACTCAATGCCTGCTCATGGACCTCCATCCAAATCCAGACTGCATCCTTTTTCAGCAGAGCTGTAACTAGTTGAAGCTTTGTTGAATGTCCTGGCACAAATTTACCTAAATAATTTATCATTCCTAGAATTTGCCTAAGCTCGGTCACATTAGTGGGACTAAGCATATCAGTAATTGCCATTAACTTTGTTGCATCAGGCTCGATGGCGTCCTGACTGATGGTGTGCCCGAAATACTGCAGCTCAGATTTGTTGAAGTGACATTTATCACGGTTCAATTTCAGACCTGACTCTCCGATAGTTTTCAGAACAGCCTTGAGATTCTCATCATGCTTGTTTTGGTCCTTACCATAGACAAGTATGTCATCCATGACAACTACAGTGCCTTTGTGCCCAATCAGAAGTTTACTAATTTCTCTTTGAAAAAATTCAGGTGCTGAAGTGACCCCAAATGGTAATCTATTAAAACAGAACCATCCTACTGGAGTTATGAATGTGGTCAACTTCACACAGCTTTGGTTCAAAACCCTGAGGACACATCTAGTGTAGAAAAGATGCAGGCACCTTTGAGTTTGGGGGCAATATCCTCCAATGTTGGGAGAATATAGCGCTCACACTTTACAGCCTGATTTAAACATTCCAGGTCTACACAAACCCTGACTGAACCATTCTTTTTCACTACGGGCACCATTGGGGCACACCATTTAGTCGGTTCTGTGACTTCAGAAATTATCCCTAAGAACTGCATACGTTTGAGCTCCTGTTCAACCTTAGGCAACAGAGGAAAGGGAATTTTACGAGGGGTGGACAGACTATGAGTAATATCTGACTTTTATCTGTAATATTTGAAAACCCAAAATTCAAAATTTTCCCCTTTTCTTTCAGTGTTTGCTAGGAATTTTCCCATGCAGTTTACTTTCCCCCCAAGACTTCTCACATTTATACTTGTTTTAACCAGCGGGGAGCACTCTTGTAAGCTCTCAAACATTGACCGTGACATGATGTTTTGTCTTGATTGAGCTCCGACTGCCGATCTGGACCGCTTTGTCCAATGTCAGTTCGGGTTCCATTTGTAACTTCTGGGAAACATCACGATCTGCAGTCCCAATGACAACTCTGTCCCGTATTTGTTCCTCTTTGCTTGCACCAAACTCGCAGTATTCAGGTAGTTCATAGAGGCATCTCACAAAAGCCTCAACAGTCTCTCCTGATCTCTCTGTATGCTGTAATTAACATTCATCCTGGGCACGAAATGTTAATTAAATTTGTCAACAACAGTCTCGTAATTATTTGCTTGTGAAGCTTCAGCAAACGTGAACGATCCGAATATCGCCTTCGGCATCCCTGCCCATTGCATACAGCAAAGAATTAACTTGTACTTCCCCGCTTTCCTTGTTCAGCTTTTTTGCAATGCGGAACCGGGAGAACCGTTGCATCTGAGCAGGCCAGGTAGCAGGCTGCGCAAAATCAAAGGCCTCTGGTGTGTTGAACTTGGACATTATCTCTTTCAAAACTGGGCGAACTTGTTCATGGGTATAACGTACGCTTCTGACATCATGTCATGAGAGAAAACTATATCACCGTTCAACAGGTGGCATTTATTTAACAGATAGCATGAACTGCACATTGCGTGAACTGCATAAATCAACTACTGGGTTCTCAATCTCAAATGTGGTGAAGCCCCCACCAATCGGGTACAGTTTGATTGGTCACCATAATACAGCTGGTTTCCCCATAACAACACACATTATGAATGAATTATAATGTGTTATCCCCTTTTATAATGCATTATACATAAAAGCTTTAGGTAAAGTGTTACGAGTTTTTTGTTTTTTGTTTTTTTTCTTTAAATAAACATTTGTAATGTATGGTTTACCTCATAGCTGGGTGATTTGGTTCACTGCTTACTGCTCTTTGACTAAAAGCCCTATAGAAAAAAATGAAAAGGAAAACACTTCTGGATCTAAGGCAACTGGAAAAAGTGGGTGGAAACTGTTGCACTCTGTTGATCTCTATCTGTCTGATGCACTGGAGCTTGTTCATTAAAATCTGTGAAATTTAATGAAGTGCCACATTGTTGTCAAGACCAGCCTTTATGAAAAATTAAAAATCAACTGATAAGGATATAAGTTAAAACATCTGTCAAAGAACCTAAGAGATCAAGTCATGTTAAAATATATGCATATGAGTAAAAGTGCTTAAAAGGACAATTCACCCAAAAACTAAAAACAGTGTCATTAACCCTCTGGGGTCTGAGAGTGTTTTGGGGTCCTGGAGAAGTTTTGACATGCCCTGACATTGGTGCTTTTTTCAGTATCTTAAAGTCTTGAAGTCTAATTACATTGTAATCAGCACAAACTGGGCTACAATAATATGTAAGCAACATGAATGTACATGTTTGTGTTTTTGAGAAAACAACGTTTATGCATGGTTAGTGAAAATCTAATTTTTTTTAAGTCACTGAAATAAGACCAAGAAACACATACAGAACATTTGTTCACAAGACTTTTGAGAACTGGACGTGGTAGGCTAGAGTTTTTTCTACAAAATGATGTGAAAATCATCTCGTTCAGTCGTTCACAAAAAAACAATATACTTATTTAAATTTTCTAAGACGTGTTTTGTGATCGAAAGGGAATATGCGAGGGAGTGACAATGGCCATTGAATATTTAGTGATTC
>JAHKKF010532672.1:4169-16614 GCA_019740295.1 Labeo calbasu
CTGTGAAACATGTATGTTAGGTATTGGAATGGCATATTCTGACTTTTGTTACACAGACCTGGCAACCCGGTGGAGCTCTGCAGAGTGTTTAAGAAGGGTATAACTGCAGCCTGGAGATCTCCAAAAGGTGGTCAGGAACTCCAAAACAGGGTGGGTGCTCCAAAATAGGGCACGGCTTCCTCCCTTTGACAGACAGGCACATGACGTGAATGCGCAATTTTTTCCCCCCAAATCCACTTAAGCGCAAACTCCGCCCCACAGCTGATTCTAAAAGTTTTATTAGTTGTCAATCACAGTTTCCTACACTATGCTACACATATGCTGATCCCTAAACCTACCCCACACCTGACCCTAACCTTAACCAGTGAAAGTGACTGCACGGTGGGATTAGCACTGAATAGACAAACAGTTAATAAGATTATGCGATATGAGATTACCAGGCCGTTCCATAACTCCCCAACCGGACCTCACCGGACAATGGGACCTTGTTAGTTACATCCTGCGTCACTACCTACTCCTACCCTGCGAATTTCGAGCCCCCGTTGCTTAAAACAAAGCAATAGAGTAAAACTTTTCTGCTGCGCTAGGACGGCTCGCGGATATTTCCTGTTTATATCATTAAGCAGAGGTTCAAACTCCAGTCCGAACACGACTGGCCACGAGCTTTGGGCTCTGCTCTCACTGAGCATGTATTATTTTATTTTAGATCAACTACAAACAGTGTTTAGTTTATAAAGTTTTATTTTGAAATGTAAGTCAATAACAATTGGCTGAAGCCTGAGCCAATAGTGAAAGTCTTTGCGTGATGAGACCCCGCCCCATTTTGGAGATCTCCATTCTGCAGTTATGTATACTTGGAGAGTTTTGAGACAAACCAAAGCAGTCTGAAAAGCCTGTTTGCTTGGGGGTGATATAAGGGATTTTGAATAAAGACTTTTTGTTATTGTTTGTGTATTTTCCAAATATATTTATTTACTTCTTGCATTAGATATTGCGCCAAACATGGAAGTCATACAGTGATGAATATGAGTGACACTAGGGTGTTGGACATTAAATTAGAAAACTGATGCTTTTGACAAAGGGCGGCTTGAGGAGAGACTCCATACTGGACCGAAAGCATCATAAACCTCCTCTACTGGTGCACATCCTTCAAGATGAGAAGAAGCTGTCACAAGGTGGAGGTCCATTGAATTGCCAGTCATGTGGAAGGTGTTCACCATCACAACAAGCGGCACATGGTCTGACTGCATCCTCACACCTGTAGAGGAGCGAATGTGGCTGAAACCAGGTAAGGTTCTTTGGATTTCACAAGTAAAATTATTTGTTTTGCTTTTTACAGTGAACAGTACATTAAGCTTTTATTTTTATTTTTTAAACATGTACTACTGTGTGACTTACATGATTGCCCAATGGTCAAAATGATATATATAATTTTTGTAAGCAACTTCCTTGATCAGAATTAACAATGTTTATAGGTGAAGACAATGTAATACATTAGGTGATCTTAAGTAGATTATAAAAATACAAGATTACTCATTTCATTAGTAATAAGTTTACACACTATGTTTTTTTGCTCATTGCAGATTATGTTGATGTGTGGCTGAGGCTGCTTTTGGCAAAGAGCTTCATCGACCCTGGACTATTCCAGGAACATCTAAATGAGGGTCCCTAACCGTATCTGTGTGATGCTTATTGGAGACCTGGCGCGAAGAAATCTGTGGCCTTTTTTACCCTTACATAATAAGGACATGCAGCTGTGCCTGTAAATGTGTGTCTGAGTGAGAGAAAGAAAAAAAGTGTGTAATGAAAATGTTCTTATAATTGTGGCAATGAAATCTCTGTTGTACAATGCAAAATGTTTTTTGTACTTGTACTGTGTTCTTCTGATGGTAATGCAGCTCTGGTCTTCTTCGATATGCTTGTTTTCCCAAGTAGCCCCAGCAACATCTAACAAGAGACCTGTAAGGCTGCGACAGTATTGTTTAGAGAACCACAGAAAAAATGTAATCTGCTTGTTAAGTCGTGACGTAAGAAATGCGGTTTCACGGTCCAAGCCTCAACTCGTTTCACTTGAGAGTACCATCTCAACAGCCGTTTATGAGTCCTGTTTATTCATATTACACATAACTAAACATTTAAACACATACAGCGTACACTATAGTCTCTGTACTCACAGCGGAGTTTGAACTTCCAAAATGCAGTTTAAATGTGGCTGTAAACGATCCCAGCTGAGAAAGAAGGGTCTTATCTAGCCTAACGATTGGTTTTTTTAATAAAAATAATACAATTTATATACTCTTTAATGTCAAACGATCGTCTTGTCTTACTCTGCCTGGACTGTTTTTGTTTTCCGGTTCATGAGTTAGGGTATGTCGAAAAACTCCCATCTCATGTTCTCCCTCAACTTCAAAATCGTCCTGTATCGCTGTTTTACCTTTTTTTGTTAAGAGTGTTTGATCTTCTTTGCATGTTCACTTTGCAAAGACTGTGTCGGTACTTCTGCAGCGATGTAGGATGATTTTGAAATGATTTTTGAAGTTGAGGGAGAAAATACGATTGGAGTTTTTCGACATACCCTAACTGTCTTGAGCTAGAATACACAGAGTTCAGGGAGAGAAAGAGAAGACGAGCATTTGAGATTAAAAAGTATTTGAATTGTATTTTTTAAATTAAAAATAACCGATCGTTTCACTACATAAGACCCTTCTTTCTTGGCTGGGATCGTTTACAACCGCATTTGTGATCGTTTGAAGCCGCATTTAAGCTGCATTTTGGAATTTCAAACTCGGGGCACCATATCGGTCCATTATATGGAGAAAAATGCTGAAATGTTTCCCTCAAAAAACATAATTTCTTTATGACTGAAGAAAGAAAGACGTGAACATCTTGGGACAATTATATGTGCATTTTTGTTCTGGAAGTGGACTTCTCCTTTAAGCAGATATGGCATTCTCTGACTGTAAACTTACGTGAGTTGCAGAGCTGTTTTGGCACTCACAATAAAGCCATCATAGATAAAACTGACATGGATGCAGCGTTGAATGTTATTTTTGTATCTTTGCCTCTTGACCGTACTAACCAAAGCACAAACTGTGAATGCAAATTCAAGTTGAAGAACCTGTGGGTTGAGGCAGACTACTTTATAATGTGGATTTGGATTTTTTCAGTCATGTATTCTGCTTATCCAGAACATTTAATAAAAGCAGCTTGTACTTTGTAGTAGCTATATACGACATAAGAAATAATAAAATAGTAAAACAAGCAACTACACATCAACATATTTTACAATGTAAATGGATGAATGATTCCATGATTACCATATTATTGAAAGTAGGAAACTCTTCCCTCATCTCATTCAACCCATTTCATGTACTTGGAAATATTTTTTATTTATAGTTAACATTTTAATAATGTATTTGTTGGCTTTCTTAATGATCTTGTCCACAGGTCACAAAGTGACGCACCCAAGTAATCTGTAATTAAGTAACGTAATCTGGACTACTCGTATGTAGTCGGACTACATTTTGATTAAACAAATTAGGTAAAAAGTAATCTAAAAGTAATCACAGACTTGAATGGAATTATGTACCATAATAATAAAAAAAAGGAGAAAGAAAATATATTAAATACATATTCGATATCATGAAATGCAGTAAACGTTACATTACAGCAGGGTTTCCCAAACTGTATATAAGTTGTAAATTCATTTAGAAAGTAAAATGAAAAAAAAAAAAAATGCTGTGAATCAATAATTAATAATTTACTGCAAGTGTCTGAATAATATATAGGGATATTCAAGCATAAATGAATAAACCACAGAAATTTTCATGTACAGATAATCAGAAAGGACTGGGAAACGGTCTGTTTTACATTGGGGAACAAACAGTCGTGAGACAAGTAGACAACAACCAACAGAAGAATAGGACAAATTCACACACCGGACAAACGAGTGACTTTTGAGTGTTTTTTTTTTTTTATTTGTATTTACTGACTTGAGCCAGCATGACTACTTCTACACAGACAAACCTCTAGAAAACAATACTTTAACTCTGTTAGTTCAAGAGTAAGGGACCAAATAAAAAAAACCCCAAACATTTCTCTCTTTCCTCCTTTTCTTTTTGTTGTCTTTTCCAAGTCTTTTGAGTTCTAAGTTTGTTTTCGGTTCTGTGTACAAGTCTCATCGCTGAAAGAAACATGCATATGGCATAATAATGCACATTATAAAGTTCAGTACTGACGATCATTTCAAATTAATACAAACAAATGCATGTTATTTTATATAAAGGTATCAAACTTATAGATCTTTATAGATCAATACTGGAACACAATAATAAGATTTTCCAATAATAAGCTTCCACAGCTAGTTGAATATCACAATGCCATCACTTCCAGCAAACAGAAAACCTCATTTACCACATAACTTTGTTTTGGTTTAATTGCACTTAATTTAGCTTCTCCTCACTTGCTGACTGTTTTTATTAATTTTCTGCCTCAACAAACAAAATGTGACTTTAATGGCAACATCTGCTTGTTGATGCAACGCGTTTTCTGTTTCCTGAAATTGTAATGCTCATATAATCATGTTAAAAATGTTTAAAAAAACAAAACAAAATCAAACAAACAAAAAAACAATTGGACAGAAAGAGGACACAAGCTTTCTCACAATTGTTAACAATACTATCAATAATCACACCACCTCAGCTACCTCACCATACAAAGCTAGAATAACACCAGTCTCCGACAACAAAACACCACGCCGGTTTCGTGTCTCGAAATTTTTGTTCATATTGAGGCAAACGATATTTCTGACTTCAAACCATTTGACGAAAAATAACGTTTTCTAAAACCCCTGAATTTGCTAGTGGGATCACTGACCTGACGAATTCAGTACAATCTGTTTTATTTCTCTAATAATTCATTTCTTCACACCCTTGAAAACAGAACGAATGTCTTCTGTACTTATTGCTGCTGCTAAGTTCGAAACAAGTCATCGGCTGTTCTCCCTTAAGGAGTGAGAAAACTAAAATACAAAAACTAAACGCTAGGCTAGGATTCTCTCTTCAAAGAACAAAAAGGCACTAATGGTCAGAATGAAGATCATAAAACGAAAAACGAACCAAACCGAGGGTAAGGTAAAGCAGGGCAAACCCTCATCTTGCCGCTTCTGATCCTTTTAACCAACCCGAACGTTGTACCGACACTTGGCACGATAGACAGAGAGAATTACGGCATTCCAATTTGGAATTAATTCATTTCCTCTTGTACAGAATGCAGAAGGTCAGTGATCCACGTAAAGCTTGAGCGAAGGTGCTTGAAACGAACAAAAGACAAATTGCCAACACTTACAATAAGGTACGGTTTGCCAACTTGTCATCAACGATCTTAATTCATCCAGGTTAACGTTCGTATGCGAATGTCGTTAATGCACGTTCGATCTCGTTAACCTAATGTTATTTTATGCGGCGTATTTCTATATAGAGAAATGCTGCATTATCGTTATTTGAACCTTATTGTGAAGTGTTACGAAAAACCCATTCAGCTTTTTTTTCCGCTTTTACTGATTTGCTGGCTTAGTTTAACCAAAGCCTTCTGATTAGATTAGGCCACATTTATTTGTTCACTTTAAAATATTCCTATGAAGACAAAATAATAAATAGACAAAAGCATTCAAACGTGGCAGTAAAGGAATAATCTTATGGATTCATTTCATAAAGATGAGACGATATGGACTGCGTTAGTTATGATGATGTGATGTTGAGCTCTGTTGTCTGCTTACAGAGGACGCACATATAAAAATCAAATACTCTTAAAATAGTAGTGTAAAATACGTGAACAGACTCACAAACCAGAACACCCCAAACTACAGACCGATATAATAAAAAGCAATATAACCTTATATTATAAGAGCGAAGGTTACAAAATCTCAAAACACAGACGAATGTCTTGAGCAAAAGAACATTAGCCCATTTTCTTTTTTTTTGTAGTGCCAACTAAAGCATTAAAGTTTTCAGGACTTTGTGACCTCTGGCTTCCTAAGTTCGTAAAAAAGCCCCCAACTTCTGTCAATGTAAAATGCTGTGTGCACAATCATAACTACAATAAAAAGTTTGAGTTTCCAATGATTACAAAGATAAAGGCATGCCATCCAGTGTCTCTCATACGTCCAAGAAAGTTTACTGGTTTGGGAGCACTGGGTTTGCAGGCAGTGGTGGAATGTTGAGTTCCAGCTCAGCTACAGGCTGAACGTAACTGCAAATCGGAACAAAGAAATAAAAGCGGTTAGCATTACGCTAACGTTACACAGCGGATGCATCTGCTCAAGCTCGACAGAAAACCCGGGTTAGTCAGCAGAAGCCAAACGCAGCTCATGTGATGCGTTCTGTTAGTTAGTTCGTGTGGAGGAGAAGTACAGGATGCAGGAAGCCAGAGGTTCTAACAAGAACTAAAAACCTCAACCTCAACCAGGTGAAGCCAAAAATGTAGTGAATGCTATCGAGATGTACGAAACACTTATTTTTTTGGCGAAACGCAGACCTTTTGTCCACCTGAGAGCTATTTTTTTTATTGGTAACTGAAACTGATTTAACGATTTATGTATTAGTGGGGAAAATGGAGTGAAGAGAGCCATTTTAAAATGGGGACAAAACTTCACACCGATCAAAAAAGGCGTTTAATTGTTAGACATGTCATTCGTCTTTTTCCGTGACAGGTCAATTGAATTTGAAAATGAGGCATCACTTCCCATACCGGGAGTCGAACCCGGGCGGCCTGGTAACAACCAGGAATCCAAACCTCTAGATCATATGGGAACAGACCTTGCTAGAGTAACTGGACTTGAGAACGTAATGTTTATGTTTTAACACTGCTATCATTTTAAAGTTCCCAAAATGTGTAGTGCTGCATGTCTTCTGTAAATACAGTAATTCAGAGAAGCCATTCATTAGCCCATTTGCTCAAGTATTAAGTAGATTTGTCTAAAAATCCTAGTTAGCGTCGACCGCTTCAGTTGTGTCAATCTTTCACGCAATGCAAACTCAGAAGATTGAATGCAATGTATATGTGACTCTGGACCACAAAACCAGTTTTAGAAGCTGGGGTATATCTGTAGCAATAGCCAAAAATACACTGTATGGGTCAAAATTATGTCTTATGCCAAAAATCATTAGGAAATTAAGTAAAGATCATGTTCTATGAAGATATTTTGTAAAATTCATACTGTAAATACATCAATTTATTATTTATTCAGCTGTCAGGTAATCTATAAATCTTAATTTGGAAAAATTGACCCTTATGACTGGTTTTGTGGTAATATATTTTGCAGATATGCAAAATGAGTGTCTCGAAATGAGACGGCCACGCTATTTAGAGCACAGAAACGACAGATAAGGCCTCGCTAACATTTCATCTGCAGTGTAAATACACAAAACATCGTGAACATGTGTTGACAGCACTGTGAGCGTGTGGCAAGCCCTTCACCATGACTTCACCGTGTAAAGCCGTGTGTCAAGTGTGCTCAAGTAAACGTAATCGAGTCTAAGACTATATTAAAGCTCTCAGTTGTGCAGCCAGACATCTAATGAAAAAGCCAGAAACCCACCGGCTTCACGGCGCATACCGATTTATGAACACGCGTCGCTCCCGCCTGCCTCACGAGTGACATCGCTAAAACACTCACTCTCCAACCCGTTGATTTTCATTTTTTAAGTTATTTTTGATTTCTCGCAAAAGAAAAAAACAAACAAACTAGAATGGCACAATTCAATGGGTTTTCCTGCACGTCAACAAGGCAGGGAGGAGGAGGTTTGCATATTTCGTTTGTTCGGGCATGTAAACACGAGTTACCTGATTGGACGGGCTGCTGATTTCAGAGGCAGGAGAGAGATGGACAGAGGAAAAGGGCAAATGGCTATTGATCACAATTCAACAATCCTACGGCTAGCTCTCTCTATCACGTCTAATCGAGAAACGCGCACGGACGGCGCCTTGAGCAGTAAAATTGTGCAATTCGGTTTGGTGCCGCTAGCAGAAACGCACTTCACCTTTAGGAACCTACAAGACTAAACGTTATTTCATTCTGCCCTTAGTTAGCTCTACAACATGCACCTGTCTACGAGGACGCTAGCAGGCATGACCATATTTAGCCCTAAACACACGGACACATCGTATGGGTTAGCACAGAGCAAGCAAGAGAGCGCGTGAGTGGAGCTTTGTACAACGGCTAAGGAGGCCCGCGCGGCTTCAGTCGCAGTAGATCTTGTACTTCTCGCTGCAGAACACCACCGGCGCTCCCAGGTGGCCGTTGGGTTCGCCTCGACCCCCGCAGGTGGCGGTGCCGGCGGCAGGGTGACTTACGTGGGAGGTGGTGGATTTCCCACGCGAGGAGGCCGCCTTCGAGCGCCCGCTGGCTCCGCCGCGGCGGGTCTGCTCGTGGTCAAACTCCAGGTCCTCCAGGCGCTGGGTGAGCGCCAGCTTCTGCTGAATGGCCATACGGAGGAGAGAATTCAGCGTCTTCTTCTCATCCTCCGCAGCCGCCAACTGCCTCTGCATCTCGTCCAGCTGAGTCACGTACTCGTCACAACTGGGAGACAAGAGAGATGGTTGAGATATATTAGTACTACAAAAATTACATTCGTTTTTTGTAACATACTACATAAAATGGGCGCTGGCTTCTTGAAATTTGAATTAAACAATTTGGACAGGTTTAAATTAAGTCAGGAGTAGGCCTAAGGTCACTGCACACTGAAGTCTGAAATTTTCGTATGTGCTTTATCATATTTGTCATTCTAAAAATCTGTCACGCACAGAAACCTTGCACACTGAGTCCGATGCGTATTAATTCATCCGTTGCGAAAAAAAACACAATGGAATCTTCAAGCAGTGAGGATCATTTTGTTGTCCCCTCTCTTCTTTAAAGCGAAAAAGAAAAGACATATTGGGTCCATCCAATAATACGATATAGAGAGGAAGGAGAGAATACTTTTTGTGCGCACCTCCTTAAAGAACTGCGGGATTCGAAGTTTACTTTAGGATGTTAGTAAAAATGCTTTGCTAATGTTACTGGAGCCACAGTAGAAGCCAGAGAAGACCACTAATTTCTGTGAACTCAGTGTTCAAGGACCTTTACAGTGCTTTGTGCTGTGAGAAAAAGTGGAGGAACTTGTCAGATGCAATTCTGGATTTTGGTGTTTGCTTGTACGGTGGCTCTGATCTGTCAAAACACCTCTCAAAATGTTTGCTACGGTTGCGGAAAAAAAAAAAAAAAAAAAAAAAAAAAAATCAAACCCGATCTGAATTTTTTTTTTTTATGACGGACAAAAGTTTCGGCGGCAGTGTGTAAACGTGATTGGCATAACGTGAGGTCATATTTATTTTTTAACGTGTGAAAATTTCGGACTCGGTGTGCAATGACCTTAAATCTATAATAGTTAATCACAGTTTAAAAAAATGGCTTTTTGAAATATAAATTAAGAACAGATTACTAACTCCTGAACTAAAATAAACCAGATTAATTTAAAACCAATCAGCTGTTGTTATTTGTATTCCTAGATATTATTACGAGTAAAACTTCAGCAGATCTATATTCATATTTGTATTTTATAACACCAGGGTGACTTGAAATTATCCAGCCATGACTTTCTGTTCCACAGTAACATAAATATGAGGGAACAAAAAGGCCAATTCCCTTTATCATCCATCACAATGAGAAAAAACAACAAAGAATATAGTTCTGATATGCAGCCACAGAACAGTCCAAAAATAAAAAATAAATAGATAAAAATAAAAACCAAGAAAAAAGAAAAAGGGCTAAAGCATTGAAATAGCTTCATTTCCACCACAGGACAATAATTAAGGTGTTCCAATCAACAGGAAATGTTACAAATCTTCCTACAGCATATGGACTGAGTCTATACTGTCTTTATGCAATGTGAGGAAGAGAGTTTGAGTGGCCAAAGATTCTCCAAGGATCACAGATGAAGAAATTGCAGAAAATAGTCTTGATGTCAGAAAGGCTTATAATGGGCCATGGTTGTATCTTCTAACAGAACAATGATCCAAAAAAGACCATCAAAAGTCATCAAGCATTATAGGACAGACTCATAGCTGTTAAATTACATAAAGGAGGTTGCAAAAAGTATTGAATAAAAAGGTGCCCTCATTTGTGGCCAGTGTGTATTTTACTTGGTTGATTCTTTTTTTTCAATAAAAGATCAAAATGATTAACAGTGCAGATTTATTTTTACAGGCCTCTTTGTTTACATCTACCAAGGGTACCAATAATTTTGATATATTAAGACTGGAAACTGGACAACGTTAAACCTGCCTCCTGGTAGGTTTAATTTAAGCCTCAATTTAGTCCTGAATTAGCTCTAGTCTTTCTCCAGGAAATCAGCCTAATACATTCTGGACTAGACTAAGTCTAAGACTATTTAAAACCATGACAGAGAAAGCAGATTTCTGTTAATCTGGTTTAAAGGGCCATTTTAGTCTAGGACTAGGCCTAATCTCTGTCCAGGAAACCGCCCCTCTGTGTGTGTGTGTGTGTGTAAAAGTGTATTTTTCTAGAATATTACATCTTTAATCTTTAAATCAAATAAAATTACGAGTGTTTGAGATTAAAAAGTATTTAAATTGTATTTTTGTTTTTATGAAAATAACCGATCGCTAGATAAGACCCTTCTTCCTCGGCTGGGATCGTTTACAAACACATTTGGGATCGTTCAAAGCCGCATTTAAACTGCATTTTGGAAGTTCAAACTCGGGGCACCATATCAGTCCATTATATGGAGAAAAATGCTGAAATGTTTTCCTCAAAAAACAATTTCTTTGCGACTGAAAAAAGAAACACATGAACATCTTCGATGACTAGTGGATGACTAAATTATATATGAATCTTTGTTTTGGAAGTGGACTTCTCCTTTAATGTTACTAAGGGTTAAACGCTCAAGAGATTAAACTATTCATACACAATGGATCAGACAAAACAATTACGGAGCCACACCTTCCCTAAAATGCAGTTACATCTTTACACGTTAAAGCACATCGCATGTCAGCGCACGCTGAACACCACCCAATACGCCATAATCACTGTAATCACGCAATTACCACCCTACAGTCATCATAAAACACAAAACGTGTGATTTTCTTAAGGGTGTGCTTCATCTCTGAAAAACAGGGGTGAGAATCTAGGTGTGATAATAATGATTTTCATTATTGAAAACTGTTGTGTTTTATCAAGCAGACGTTGCAAAGTAGAGCCTCTCATGCCATGTTACTTTATTATTACCCATCATTGGTAGATCTGCTTGTTTGTGCAACATTTCTCAGTTTTTCACAGGCATGAACTTTGAACAAGCCTCAGTTTGGCACAAGCCCACTAATGTATGTGCGTCTGAGACATAAAGACACGGCGCCTCACAACAGAAATCAGTGCAGCTTCATTAGAGATCGGCCCCTGGGAACAATCGCCTCTAAACGCAGGGGTCAGGATTTTCCCGGGAAAAGAGGCCGGGGGTCACGCGAGAACCCATCTGCGTCTCTACGAGTACGCGTGAGAGCGAGGAACGGCGGTATAAAGGAGGCGTGCGGGCTGTTATTGTGAAATACGTCTTGACACACAGTCACCTCAGCCGTTTTTCAGCAACGTAGGAATGAAAATAATCCCAGAGGAACAAAACAACAAGACAGAGAGAGTACAAACGAGAAAAAAATAGAAAAACCAAAGCAACTACAAACGCTACAAAACAGAACGAGGTAAAAGCATATAGGAATCACTCAAATAGACACTCTCAATAAGTACAGCAGCTCTCACAATCCCAAGAGTCCCAAGACAGGCATCATAACATGCAAAACATATATATATATATTTTTACTTCTTTTTTGTGATTTTGGAGTGCGATATGACTGAATAGCTTGAGCTGTGATTTGAGAGATGTTCGAGACTGTGGGAAAGAGAATTCAGACCCCCAGCTGACAATCTACCCTTATTAGCATATTAATACCCCATGGATCAGGCCAATACAAAACCTCGAACCCCAGAGCAGCCGAGAGCCTGTGGAAGGGGCAGAACGCAGCTGCTGATGAGAACTCTTCCCAGTGAATAAGAGGGGCTAAAACGAGGGCTAGTGAAAGAACCGTTTCATCTGTTTGTTCAGTAACAGCATGTATGAAGATGAACACTCGATTAAATCCTGGTGGGAACCAGCAGAAAAAGAAACAAGAATAATCAGAAAAGGAAGCCTATTTTTAGGACCATTAGAAATTTTTGTATAGTGACAAGCAAGCACATTTCACTGCAAATCTACATCACAAGCACAAGTAATTGTTTCTCTTATCCTCCCTCAGAAGTGATATACAGAGCATCTTCAAGCTCTCCCTCTCTCTTTAGAGATATATATATATATATATAGAGGGGGAGAGAGAGAGAGCTTGAAGATGCTCTGTATAT
>JAHKKF010532672.1:16664-99408 GCA_019740295.1 Labeo calbasu
TTTTTGAAGTTGAGGGAGAAAATACGATTGGAGTTTTTCGACATACCCTAACTGTCTTGAGTCAGAATACACAGAGTTCAGGGAGAGCAAGGCAAGACCAGCATTTGAGATTAAAAAGTATTTAAAGTGTATTTTTTTAATGAAAATAACCGAACGTTTCGCTAGATAAGACCCTTGTTCCTCGACTGGACTTGTTTACAACCGCATTTGGGATCGTTTGAAGCCGCATTTAAACTGCATTTTGGAAGTTTAAAATCGGGGCACCATAGCAGTCCATTATATGGAGAAAAATCCTGAAATGTTTTCTTCAAAAAACATAATTTCTTTACGACTGAAGAAAGAAAGACATGACCATCTTGGATGACGAGGGGTGAGTACATTACATGTGAAGTGGAAGTGAACTTCTCCTTTAATCACAAAATTCATTGTGGTAAAATAAATGTTAAAAATCTTAGTGAAATACAGTTACAAAAATATAATTTTAAATATTAACTCTAAAAAATGCTGGGTTAAATACAACCCAGTGCTGGGAGAGATATGGATAAAACCAGTGACTAGGTTGTTTTGACCCAGCGGTTGGGTTAAATGTTTAACCCTACCTTCTGGGTAGTTTTATTTTAACTCCGCTATTGCTTAAAAATTACTATGGGTGGGTTAAAATGAACCCAAAATAGGTTGTAAATTATAAATCACACACATAATTACGAAATACATCAGCAATAATCAAAAGGTGAATATTATTAATAGCAATTAAAAAAATGTTTATTTAATTATTTATTTAGCTTACTAATAAATGTTCATTTATTGAACTTATTAATAAATAAAGCAATAGTTGAGTTAAATAAAACTACCCAGAAGGTTGGGTCAAAACAACCCAGTTGCTGGGTTTGTCCATATTTGACTCAGTGCTGGGTTGTTATTAACCCAGCATTTTTTAGAGTGTCATTGTTAATGAAAGTGTATAAATACATTTTTAAAAACTAATTTTAAAAATTAATAGAACACATAAAACATTTATAAATGTATTCATCTGCTGTACTTCTGTTCAGTGTGTGGGTGTTAACATAATATCAGTGCAGTGAACTGAGCATGAACCATGATCTGGCTTTGTACAGTCTAATCTGTGACATTTCAGCCAGTTGTGTATCAAGTGATGTGACAAGATTGCATCCACAGAAATGTTTCTTTCTGGCTACTGAAGCACTCATTAAGTTTCTGATGAACATAGGTCAGAGGTCAGGCAGTAAGATTAGGATTAAAAGCATGTGACAAGAAATTACTGACATTCGCTGCTCCGTCCCACAAAATCATCTTGTGAGACGAGCACACAAAAACACTCCCATATCTACACACATTCACAACTCTGAGGCTGCTTTGCTCAGCACGGATCAGCTTTGCTCACCACTGTTGACACTGACATTCCTCTGAGCGCTCTGTTGCCACTTATTCTTCGCTGGTTTCCTCTTTCTCATTTTTCTATGGCTTTGAGTTCTGTTGTTTTTGTTTCAAAGCTCTAAGACTTAGCAAAACTAGATCACTTTAGAACAAAGCAGAAGTGAATGAAACTTGAGGGGGCTCTAGTGTTTGTTTGGCTGGAGCAGCATAGAGGATGGTTTGCTTTCTACATTTATTCCAAAGCCAATTGCAGAGAATAATCATAGACAGAAGTCAAGCAAGACCACCCTTGACATCTTTTCACATCTGGGGTCAATATACTGGATTTGCACTGCATTAAAAATGGATTTCCATTCCATCTAAAACCTTAATAATGTAGTTTGTTTACTTGTCTGGTCCTCAGTAGAGAAGTTAATTATAAAAAGGCTTGAGTGAAAAGCCCACTCAAAACACTTCAGCAAAGTTGTGGATTATATTCAAAACTAAAGGCCATGACATACCAAGATGGGGATGTCGCCAAATATTTGATATTCTTGATGCTGATTTGCATTGCAATGCATTACTCACTGCTTTGTTTGGTTTTAGGATGAGAAAAATCTTTTTTTGGTCAAATTTCTGTTTGAACTGAACATATAGGCTTTCATTTATGTGATTCATGTTATTCATAACTAATGTGACTAAACAAGATATTTTCGACATATTAGACATACAATTATGAATGTTTGAGTGCATATTATACTATTTACTGTAAGCTATTTACACAAACTCTGCCTACCAACATGTGGTAATGTTAGACAACATTGCAACAAACGCCAGTTAAACATGAGCTCCAGTGGCATTGGTAGTAAAGTGCTTTGCATTTAGTTTTTTATACAAATGAACAGAGCTCGTTCTTCCTTTTCGCATCACATATCACATTGAAAAGGCATTTATTTCCAATGAAAATTAAGGAAATAATCAAAAAGTGAAAAATAATGCACCTCATGGGTGTTTATTGATTAGGGTTAGGAGTGGGTGTAGGGAGGGCTTTATTGTCCCAAAACGGCATCCATTTAATAATTTTAATAAAATCTAAAAAAAAAATTTGTGTGCTTTTCAAGTTTCTGTGCAGTGAGTGGAAGCTGAATAGTAGCATGTTTACTGCATGCGCTCTTAAAATACTCTTGTCATTTTTGGTAATACAGATAAAAGTAATACATCTTTCGAATCTGTAAAGACTTATTTGTGTGCACTCACAATAACAACAGAACATTGCGCTTTTGTAAAATAATGAAAGCAGTTAGGATGTGCTTTCTGCCTTCTCATATTCAGAATGGAAAGTAAGCACTGCATTGCTTGCGGTTTGTATATCCACAGTCCTGGTTTTCCCTTTTTAAATGGAAAGTACAGATTACTGCCACCTGCTGGTATGGAAAGTTATTTCCGCTCATGCAGCTGCAGAACCTCCTTGCTAGTTGGCCATTGGCTGTGTCTTTGTGGTGTGTTCAGGTACAAATTTTTGGCCCAGACACAGGCAACAACACAGTCAGTATTCGTTGGCAACTAGTTCTTTGAAATCAGTGTTGGCCTTAACCAACACTGATGTTGCTTCTGAAACTGACAGAAAATTCTGCAACTGTGTAAAAGCCTCTGGCTATGAGAATTGTGTCTCAGCGGTGGGCCTTCCCTGACTATGCAGAATTGTAAAGTCAAGAGTGCACATCCCACCTTTGCTCCCTGGAGCAGTAGGTAAACTGCAAACCTCCAATTACCAAGCTCCTTCTCAGCAGAAAGAACCAAGCTTCTAAGCAACATCTATCTCTCTTTCGCTCTCTCAGCCTGAAACCCTGGTCTAGGCAGAAACATCCCTTCCAGAGAAAGCCATCAGCCATGGATTTGCTCTTGCAACCCCTGGAAGGAGTCACCTCTGGGTCCAAATGTCTAACTGGTTTCCAACAGGCCTAGATATATTGTCCTTGACACTTCCCATTCCCTCCCACCAATACCAACAGAGGCCTTGAGACAGTTACCATGGAAACCACAGGCCATTGAAGCATCAATGGTGGTCAACAGAGCGAGGCAGTCACAGAGGATGCTCATGTTGGAACCGATCGAAGGGGATTGAGGAGATGGCGTGAATGTGCATGTGTGGAGGCAGAAGAGAGAATACCGACATCCGTAGATTGCATTCTACCTCAGTGCACTGACAAATCAGTGACAGAAAAAACATATGGTTAAAGTTAACTAACAGTTCACACACAGGCCGTCTCTGTCACACACCCCTCCACACACAACCTGTCTCTGTGGTGTCTTTTGTTGTGTATAGTTAAGATTAATGTGATTAAACTAGTTCAAAGAAATGATTGGCATTTGAGCAATGTGAGGTGATCTTTAGACAGTAAAAAAAAAACAAAAAAAAAAACAACAACAAAAATATTACACCAAAAATGCTACAGTAGCTACTTGTTAATTGATTAACAAAGTTACATTATACTGTATGTGGTGAAAAAAATGTACAAATGTTTACATTTGCATTATATGTAATTTTACTTATAATTTATTTATTTATTTATTTTGTAAGCAAAAATAATAAAACGACATTCCTAATTTATCGAATTAGTTTTGCTTCTTTTTTTTATCAGTTGTGGGCATTAGGGTGTGTTTGGTGCTATTTTTTTATGTTATTTAGTTAATGTTTATTGCATTTTAGTGTTGTATATTACTCTTATGCCATTTTGTCTTTGCGTGGAAAGCTGATTTTGGTACTTTTAAATTTATGATTAAAAAAAAAAAAAAAAAGAAAAACATGTCGTTATTGCATGGCCTATTGGTGCCTGTATAGGGGCCAAGCATCGAAGGTGATTGAACACCTATTGTATCCGATAGTAGATTCCAAAAACCACTTGCAGAAATGGACAGGTAAAGGATAGTCTGAATATTCATATTATCTGTAACTCAAACTCTCTAGTGCCACCAACAGGCCAAATTTGCACTCATGTTTCTGCTAATAACATTCGAACTGTACGGTTAAAAAGCAAAATTCTTTTTTCCTCTGATTCCTTGGCTCATGCCGAGTTGAATGCATACCAAAATGTTTATTTCTACAGTTCAAGATTTTTCGCAATTTCGAATTTTACAAAGAGTCTACTTTTTCAAAATAGCAATACAAAACCGTTTTCGTAAAGCGCATTAACGAATTTGATGATGGACATGCGGCTATATCTTCGCAACGCTATAACGGATTCAGACCAAACTTGGTGTTATACCAAGCATTATCTGAAGGCACATGAGTAGTTTCGGCACAGTGCCACCTACTGGTCAAAAAATGCTGGTATGAAAATCACAAATCTTGTTAGATTTTTAGTGGTTTTTTTGAGCATTGACCATTTGAATTTTTGAGTAAAATGCTGTATCATTTAAACTTTTTAACGTTTTTTTTTTTTTTATGAATCTTATAGAATCACTTGTGAGAAAGTTACGAAATTTGGCACACAGATAGAGGACAGTACTAACATTAACCACGGAATCACAGAATCAATCATAGGTTTGGGCCGTTAGATTTGGAACGGCATACTGAATCGGGGTCTCCGACCCTGCTATTGGAGAGATACTATACTGCAGAGTTCAGCTTCAACCCTAATCAAACACACCTGAACCAGCTAATCAAGGTGTTCAGGGGTACTTAATTTCAGACAGGTGTGTTGAAGCAGTGACGGAACTTAAGTATGCAGGAAGGTAGCTCTCCAGGAGCAGGGCTAGAGAACCCTGGTCTTTACTGCGAAATTAAAGACAGCTCTTTATTTTGCCTCTGTTGTGTTTGGCCCCTTAACTGCTGCTTGCAGCTATATTTTATAACTTACAACTGTATATATAAGTAAATGATATAATATTGATATACCAGTTTACCACTTAACCTGCAAAGATTGCTGGTGGCCCCAGGTTTTTTGGCCATTGCAACTACCATTTTTATTTTATTTTAATATGTTATCAGATTTTAATAGAATATATATTTTTAGTGTAAATTTGACTTTGTGTGAGGATGTTGTATTCATTGATTAAATTATTGCTTTGGTTCAAACTCTCACTAAGGATGAGCCCAATGGCTAATCTATCATAGTCATTTCAGAATATGACAGACTTTTGAAATAATAGTTAAAAAAAGATTTAAAAAAAAAAAAAAAGCATAAAAGAGGTTCAGAATGACAGATAAGTTGAGAGAAGGACAGAGCAGTACTTCAGACGGATTGGGAGAAGAAGAGGACTGCACTGGATGTTTGAAGAGAGGGAAAGAGTGAAAGAGACAGATTGAAGGAGCGTGTCAGTGACAGATAGAAACAGGACGACTATGACAATTAACTGAAAACATCCGCTCACAGTCCAGTCATTATAAAAGAAGAGTTATAGCTTCACCTTTACAGTGTGACAGCTCTGACTTAATCAAAAGCACTTACAATTCACACACGGTTCACTTCACAGTCAGTCCCAGGAAAGAATAAATGCCAGCAGACACCCTATGCTCAACTTCACATGCAACATTTAACCACATAGACTGGATCTGAAAAATGTCAGTTGCTTATTGATAATCTCTTTAATGCTTAAATATTGTTCAATTACACAAATTACTGCAGAATGATGAAATTGGTTTCATTTGCCACACACATTTATCATAGTTGGCACTATGCTTATTCACTGGCACAACACATGCATCAGCATCAATACTTTCTATAATACTTGAATATTAATTATAGACAAATACATTTAAACAGTACATGTCTAATTATGTACTGTATATGTACAGTACCATTTAAAAGTTTTATTTTTTTATATGTATAACAATCTCTTATGCTCACCAAGGCTGTATTCATTTGATCAAAAATACAGTAAAAACATTGTTAACAATAACTATCCCACAATTTGCTGCATATCTTCCATCTCATAATGCCTAGCCAGTCTGTGAAATGCATTCAGTTAGTATGAGGAGAGTATAGCTGCAGTTTTGTTGTCACCCCCTGTAGGCTTCAGTCTCATTGGGTTGTCATTGCTGTGGGACAAACAACCCACTTCCCCCCACCCCTCGTCTGCTTCCCTTAACGTGAATCCACAGCTAAACTGCTGGATCGGTGTGACCTGTCCTGTCAGCATGGTGTTCGCTGTGTTGTCTTGCTCTGCTAATACGAAAAGGCTGGACACAATTTGGCTCCTTTGTTTTCTAGTGGTTCACCTTCTCTGAATGTTGTCCACTGTCATTTTAGTGTTGTGTACTGTGTGAGATGCTGATAGAACTCGTGTTGTTCAGCTCATGGGCATAGACTGGCCATCAGCCTGAGGTGTGCTGGACTAGTTATTGTGTCTTTTCTTATTAAGGTGTTAGTTAGTTTTTAATGTCAATGAGTAATGGAGTTAATGTGTACGGGAATGTGTCGCCACCCTGTCCCACACAATTTCAGTCTGTAATTGTAAGCTTTGGTTTGTCATTTAGCGTTATTGGATAAGTATTACTGTGACAGCTGCTTTTCATCTCTATTAAAATCCAGTGGCATCAGCCAGCTGAAATAATAACTCATGATGCCACTGACTGATTCCAAACCATGGAGTCAGAAAAGTACAAAATTATCAACTAATAATAACAACATTTATAAATAATTAATTAACAGGAGTGTGAATTTTTTTTTTTTTTTTTTGTTAAATTTTTTTTCTCTGATTTTCTGACCTGTATGGAAGAATAAAAGTAATTGCAACTTTTTATATCACAATTCAGACTTTTTTTCTTAGAATTGTGAGATATAAACTCGCAGTTGCGAGTAGAAAAATATAAACCGCCAGTTCTGACTTTTCTTCTCTGAATTGCATGACATAAACGCGCAATTGTGAGTTTTAAAGTCAGAATTGCGAGATATAAACTCACAACTGCGAGTAATAAAGTCAGATTTGTGAGAAATTGCGAAATATAAACCCACAATTCTGACTTTTTTTTTCTTAGAATTGTGTGATAAAATAAAATTGTGAATTGTGACACTCTGAGAAAAAAATCTGAATTGTGAGATATAAACTCTTGTGACTTTTTTTTCTCAGAATTGCAAGTTTATATCTCCCAATTCTTACTTTTTTTTCTCAGAATTGTGAGTTTCATATTTCGCAGTTCTGACTTTGAATTTTTATATATATATATATTGCAATTCTGAGAAAAAAAGTCAAAATTGCGAGTTCATATCTTTCAATTCTGGTCTTATAACTTGCAATTGTGAGCAATTGTTCAAAGAATGCAAACAGCCATATTATTAGTATTGTAATTTTACTATTGTTCTGGAAAATTATTATTTTCATTATTAGTAGTAGTATTACATAATCATAGTGTATAGAACAATAGTATGAATATATTTCTTTACTGGTCTGTTTCATTTTTTATAATTTAAATAATGGTGGTGGTGGTGGTTTTTGTTATTGTTATTAACAGGTTTCCTTTCTTTTTGTCCTTAGCTGATCAGAAAAAATAAATAAATAAATAAAATAAACTTTGATTTTGGCAGCTAGTTGCAAGAGAGTATGAAGCCAGATGCACACACTATAAATGAACAAGATGTGTGAGGTTTTTTTTTTTTTTTTTTCCCCTCCCTACAGAACACAAGACAAAAAGGCTTTTCATTTCTGTCTGCAGTCCATGCCAGTACTTTAAATACAAGTCTTCACATTCCATTTTTAGGGCCATGGAGAAAAAAATAAAAATGAAGTACATTCTCAAAGCATGTTTAGATCCTGCCAGTGTCACTGATAGTAATGATGGAGGATTAATTCCCAAGTACCTATTATCTTTTGTGTTGTGTATCATCCCAGTGATTTAAATGTGAATTGTGCTGTTGTGTATATATTGTATTGATTTTCTGGTGGCTCCTGCTAGGAATACTGTCATTGTGAATAACTGAAAGGCTTTGTCCATCCTGTATCAAATTACTCTTTTCTCTTGCTCACATTTAAAGTGTCAGATATTCATTTAGGAATCTCTTTAATCCAGAGGAATTTATACATGAGAAATTGTGCAAAATAAGTGACTCATCCAAAATCTTTTTTTTGTTTTGGAAAAGCAGAAACACCTAGACTGCCATTGGTAACTGATTTCCTTAGAGAATTACTTTGGAGATACAAGCACTCTGCTTTGTCATTTGATTGGTTGACATTTTTGCTAAATTGGATCAAGACTAGAAGCGGTCAGAGACCCTCACCTCCCCCATTGCTCTCTGATATTAAGCATGCAAACCCTTTCCAAAATAATCAAAAGGGTGTGCTCATGTGTGTCTGTGTGTGGTCAACCACAAAATTGGTAGTAAAGATAACTGCTATTTGGGTAGAATGGCTTTCATTGCTTGGAGGCAGTGGTACATCTCAACAGTCGTTTTGTCAGTATAGCTTAACAAAATTAAAATTCTAGCAAACGCAAACAAAAAAACCCAACTAGGCTTGAGAAACAGCATAGCTGCCAATTGTAACAGTCGTGTTGCGCACAATCACAGTGGTCTTTCTCAGTCGTATTCATAAGAAGCCAGATTATTTTACAATGGCTGTTTCTGCATAGAAAATTTTCTCCCTGTCATAGATCGCATTCATCTAACTTTGCTAGATGCTAACTTGAAATAGATTTGCAGCCTTGCTACTTATCTAAAAGCATTACAAAATCTTTTCAATTTAGCAGATATGTAGATACAAATAAATTCATGGGTGAATAAAAATAAACCAGAAAGTTAGCACCCATGGATTCAGACATGGCTTGAAGGTTTCCAACAGTAACTGGAGCAGATGGAAGTTCAAATGAATAACCAACGCCTAGTTTAAATGAAAAACACTGCTGGTTTGTTCAGCTGTTACTGTACTAAATTCTGTACTCAATTAGGACACAAATCTGTTTCTTTTCTCTTGTGTTATACACTACTGTTTGAGTTTGGTAAGATTTTTAAATGCTTCCTATGCTCACCAGGAGTACTGTATGCTAATTTGATCAAAAATAGTTTGATTATGAAATAGTATTACAGTTTAAAATAAGCATTTTCTATTTTAATATGTAATTTATTCCTGTGATGCAAAGCTGAATTTTTAGCAGCCATTACTAGTCTTCAGTGTCACATGATCCTTCAGAAGTCATTCTAATATGCTGATTTTATATGCTGATTGATTTATTTTTTGATGAATAGAATAAAAAAACAGTATTAATTTAAAATTAGTGTTGTCGGTCACTTAAAAAAATCTAATTACTCCCACCTTACATTTAAAGTTTTAAATATACTTTTATATTGCAGTAATTTCTCCTTCAATCTTTAAATTAATGTAGAAACAAACCGAAAGACAGTATATTTAACTAAAAGGATCACTGATACTAATATTACTAATAATTTAATAAAACTAATAATTTCTCTAAGAAATTCTTCTTTTCCTAATATATAACCATTGACTATAGCTATTCAACATTACAGTATAATTGACAGCTATCAATTGTAACATTTATTGGACTTTAAAAATAGCAACTTCGAATTTAAGTGAACTTAAACAATCTTCACATAAACCTATTATTTTCCTGTGCCCTTCAGCAGATAGGAAATATACAGAAATTGATTAAACTTATCAAACATTAAATATTAAATTAAATATAGATGAATCCTTAAAGCTACAAAAGTTATAGATTTCCTCTTTTTTTATTTTGTTCTTTGATTAATAGACATCACATAAGCTTGGTTATAAGGTTATTTGGCTGCTATTACTTTAAGAGCTGCCGCTGCTGAACGTGACCCGGATCTGACACACAAGCTCGTAGTTTTATTCGTGCTTTTAATATGAAATGATACAGACTACACCAAGCACCACCACATTTGTGCGTGCAATTGAAGTGCACATGCTAACAGTTAATGGGACAGGTAAATAAATTTTTGCTGACATATGGCCTGACAACATCTCATCTGACGGTCATTCACTGTTGTTCTACTGAAGCTCCCTCGTCACCTGTACCTTCCCCGTGTTCGTTTGACTAGCAGCGCCTGCCGCTGAAGTGAAGGTGGAGTGTGCCGTTTTTGTTTCAGTGCTGTTAAAATGGAAAAATCAATCACCTGCGTTTACACGCTAATTTTGACAGCACTACTTGTAATGTTGTTTTTACTGTCACTTTTGATCAATGTAATGATCTAAACTTTTGAAAGGTAGTCCATATTAAATTCTTTGTGTGTTTGTGCACACATGGTGAATAAAGCTCATTCTGATTCTGAATTCCTTTTATTCATGGTCTTTATCTGGGGCCTTAAACTGGGCCTTTGTTCTAGTAACACACACAAAGCATTATTTCATCCTCCCCCTCTTTTGCTCTCTAACTATAATGAATGTAACATGAAGGTGCTTCCAAGACACTCCCCTGGAGCCAGTGCAGAGAGGCATGTGAGGGCAGAGATTATCAATTTAATCAGGGATCAGATAGCCACCAGATGATTCTCTGGATGGATGGTGTCCATCACAAACACTGAATGTAATTCCAGTCAGGCAGAACATGATCTCTAGACTAAGCAAGTGGGAGAAAGGGCAGTTTGCTAGTGACTGTCAGTGTTGGAGTGCAGCCACCTAAGAATAGTGAATATCTATCTGTCTATCTATCTTTCTATCTATCTTAGTGGTGTTAACCTCATTACTACTGTTTGCTCATTCAGAAACCCTCATTTTTTGGGCCAAAAATGAGGCTGCAATTCAATTTTAAATGATCATGATATAGTATGCTCAAATAAAAGCTGCCTCTTTAAATAACTTTAATTTAGTTAGCTACTTTAAATTATGATGAGTAGCTTGTAGCTTGGCACGCTACAGTTTCAAAGCAGCTGCCAAATTTAGAAGACTGTCCTATTTTTCCCAGAGCCACCCTGTGGAGTCTGGGTTTATTGAAATATGAAAAATCCTGGTTTTAGTGCTAAACAGGTGTGAAAGCTCCCTTCTGCGTTTATCCTCTGGGAGCTCCTCAGCAGGAGAGATCTACTGGATGCTATCAGTCAGAATCCAAATGTTGCATATATGATTACGTGACAGAAATGCTCTCTCTCTCTTTGCCTAACACAGACGTGACAATGGTAAGACTTAACAACACTTAACTCATGCCAATGAGAAGAGTTTAAGTTGACAGTGAAGGTTTTCTATCTCTGTCGTTATGGGTCAGATGATTCTCTACATGCTTTTAATCTTTAGCCCTTGTGTCTTTTTTGAATGGTGAACACTGTGAACACTGTTTATAAATAATTGCATACACTCTTCACTCCTCAATGTGCTTTATTTTTAAAACCACTAACTGAAATGACCAGAGTCCCCTGGGGTCCTCTGTCTAATTCTCCGTATGTGACCCTGGACCACAAAACCAGTCATAAGGGTCAATTTTTGTATACATCATAAATAAATAAGCTTCCAAATTCAAAAACCATTCCAAAGGATGATATCTGGCCAAGATACAACTAAGTTCTTAGCAATGTATATTACTAATCAAAAAAATATCTTTATGGAATATGATCTTTACTATCCTAATGATTTTTGGTATAAAAGAAAAATCAATCATTTTGACCCATACAATGTATTCTAGAACAGTGAGTTTTTCTTTTCCAGATGTCTAATGTATGGCTGATAAACATTGTCTCCAGCAGTCACTATAT
The DNA here is from genome assembly GCA_019740295.1 of Labeo calbasu. Lineage (NCBI taxonomy): Eukaryota > Metazoa > Chordata > Actinopteri > Cypriniformes > Cyprinidae > Labeo > Labeo calbasu. Next base: position 28,694 of record JAHKKF010532672.1, read on the forward strand.
CGACAAGGTCTATGTGATTTCTGTTTCTCCGTGACCCAACCTCCCTAGATCTTTGCCCTTAGCTGCACTCCCAACAGCGCTCCAACAGCATCATAGAATGCCGGCCACGGAACGGAGATCTGAAAAGACTGCTGATGAGATTCATGTGGTGCATTGAGAACAAAGAGAAAGATGAGTTCAGGTATACCTGCTGAATAAATATCTTAGCTTTTCTATCAAAACCTCGAAAGCTGCCTCTGCCTCTGTCTCATCATAGGCGTGCTGCTGATATGAAGGCAACTACCAAAAAAAAAAAAAGGTTTCTTGAGAGGCAGCATTCAAATACTTGCCCAACTATGGTAAAATGTACCATATAGTGTGCAAATTTATGTATTGCAGCACAGTTGTTCTCGATTCAAGGATGAAGCTTACTCGGTTTCTGTGTCTTCATGGTCTCATAGCCTATACAAACTAACATTACATTGAACATACACACGCACACACACACACTTAACATTCTGTTGCCATCACTAACAATGGACTGATTATCCATAGCACAAAAGATGGAATGTGGATACACTGCATCAATATTCGGATCAATGCAACCACAGACATTGGGCTCTGCTAAGACCTGCACCTTTCATCTCTTCCTTATATGTGTGGTAATGTAATAACCTTTATGTGCACACACGCACTCAGACACATACACACACACATAATAGACCTATTTTATATATAAGTTTCACGTTGCTAAATCCATTCTATGTCTAAAATGCATTTAATTTAAAGGGGACATATTATGCAAAAATCACTTATATAAGGTGTTTGAACAGTTTTGTGGTCTCAGGATGTGAAAACAACCAACCTATAATGGTAAAAATCCACCCACTCATTTTTTTATAATCCCAATAAATCATAAGTCTCTCAGAACAAGCAATTTCAGATTCTCGCTATGTACACTGACCTCCAAAGCTTTGGAAACACCCTAGAAAAGTGGGGTTTTGGACAATATTGGCATGAATCCTTTTTATTTTGTGATCATTTTGCACTGATAAGGGACAACACAAACTACGAAAACATATTTTATTACATTATTACATTATATTACATATTTTATTATTATTATTATATCCACCATTAGCAGCTATTACAGCTCTGCATAATCTGGGTTTAAATTTATTGTATTCTAAAATTATTTGGCAATCAATTGTTGAAGCTATTAAGGTGTGCTGACCCAAAAATATTTTAAAAACCTGGGCCAAGTTTAAACCAGTAACCAGGCATCACAGCTGGCAAAGGAGCATGTCTGACTTTGACATGTATATATTGCCATTATTACATAATCAAAATGAAGGGTATTCTGAGCTAAAACTTCACATACACACTCTGGGGACATCAGAGAGTTATTTTACATCTTGTAAAAAGGGGCATACTATGTGCATTAAATGTGCCCAAACTCTGTCCTGGAGGGCCGGTGTCCTGCAGAGTTTAGTTCCAACCCCAATTTTTCCAACACGTACCTGAACCAGCTAATTAAGCTTTTACTAGGCATGCTAGAAACATCCAGACAGGTGTGTTGGGGCAAGATGGAGCTAAACTGTGCAGGACACCGGTCCTCCAGGACCAAGTTTGGGCACCCCTGGTGTAAAGGTAAAATGATTATTGCGATTAATTTTATTTAAAAAAAAATTATGTTTAACTTTTTGCATTTGTTGAACGTTGAAAACCTTAAAATCATGGTTAAAGAAGTAGTTCATCCAAGAATGTAAATTTACTCATCCTCTGGCAATCCATGAGTGCTGTCAAAATGATGGAAAACTTATTTGAACTTTCATTCTGACGGCACCCATTGACTATGAACATGTAATGCTAGATTTCTACATCTACATTATCAGCAAATTTTCATTTTTGGGTGAACTATTCCTTTAAGAAGAATTCATTGTTAAGAAGAATTGTTTGCAAAATTTATCCCCTGGAGCTACTTGATAACAATAAAAAATTGTTCATGAAAAAACAATATAGAATAAAATGAAAAACTGGATCAGGGACCATTGTATGGCTCTAATATAATGAAATGTGGTTATAATTAACTGCTGTATGTTTATAAAAAAATGATTTGTTCCTCCACCAGCTGAAACAACTTGAATTGACATAGTAACAATATTTTGTGTTTGTTGGGTCTTTATAATCAGCCTTGTCTCATTGTTTATACATAGGTATTAATACGTAACATTTACAAGCACAAAACATACATTTTTGTTTGATTTATTGATGTTGAAATGTACAATTTAGACGTATTTCGTATTTTTTAAAAAATGTACAAATCACTACGTACTTTTAGCCAAAATAATAATATTTACTTATCTGTTATATCATTAAGATATTCGTATCAATGCATTCTTATAATTTTATCAATAAGCGATTTAGATTTTTATGAATTTGTAAAGAGCGCGTTAGTAAGGGCTTTGATGCTTACGGTCGCTGGACTCACTACTCGGGATGAAGATGATGATCACAGAATAAAGACTTGAATTTGGGTCTGTCCCTTGCAGTTGTATGGATTCTGAAGATTTAGATTACAGTGCACAAATGAATTTTAATGTGTTTTGTAATTATGTTTAGTTTTCAGTGTATGTTATGGTTAAATGATTGCAGAAATGTTATTAATTTCAAAGATTTAAAGTGCAGTCTTGTTTAACATTATGTAGGCCTATTCTTGGAAACGAGAACAGAACAGAATGGAAATTTATCATTTCATTTTAAGTAAATGAGTAATCAATTTAATAATGCAGTTGAAAACAAGGCCATTGATATGACGACTAAAAACAAAAACAATAATAAAATTAATTCCGCAGTTTCAATATTCATAAGCATTCATTTTTAGGTGTCATCTATATGTCAGTTTTGTATATTTAAATGCTGAAAATACCTTAGTAATGTACGTTTTAGTGTCTGTAAAACGTAAGTAAATGTACGTTTTGTAGAACCACATTTTACATAAAATACATATGAATTATCATGAGATCACATTGTTATAATGAAGGGCCTGATAATTAACAAATCATAACCAAAACATGCTCTGACATCAAATAGCTATGGTTATATGAATTTAACCATAAAAAATATTTCCACAGTGGCTCAAGCTCTAATCTGCTCAGGCTGGGGTAGATACATGCACAATTCACCATTCACTGTATGTGGATTTGGCTTCAGCTGCTCATAGTATTGCATCACTGCAGCACAAGATTTTGAAACTTGTCCCTGGAATTTCACAGTGGTCTTCAAACCTACAGCATGTTCCCAAGCTAAGAGTAGCTTTTATAAAATTAACAACTTCTGTACTTTTAGTTTTTCAAACGTTCTTACAAGATGTACATTTCACCCGGTTTAGTCTGTGTACTGTCAGGTCAAGTGGAAACAGGAAGCAAGTTAAGTGGACAGGGAAGAGCTCTTCTTTAAGCCTCTGAGAGGTATTTTTATTGATGGCGTAGATGCAGCTTTACTAAGCATGAGTTGAGAAAAACAGGAGCTCACACTCCACAGTATGTGACAGCAGTGACACTGATGTCTGACAGAGGTTTGTGCTTCACGCATCAACTGCCACACAGGCAACTTAAATGTCACAGTTACAGCCTATTTTCATCACTATATGCAAACTGTGACCAGCACGCCTAACACAGGTAATAAAGCTCATCCTGGCATCTTGTTTTTACTCTACACCACCACCACACCACTGCTTCATCACTTCAGATAATATTAATGGTGATGTAAGTGGTGTTTATGAGGAATCATATAGCGATTTTAAGAGTTTTATATATCTTTTTGTATCAAGGACATATGCTACCACTATAAGGTTTGGAGTAAGGTATTTTTAAAGACATGAATACTTTTATTCAGCAAGGATGCATTTACAACGACAACCACAACAAAAAGTCTACCATTATTTCCACCAAAAATATTAAGCAGATAAACTTATTTCTACATAGAGTTGTCATGATATACCGGTTTTGCCGTTAATCGTGATATTTAAACAATGAAATATCTTTATTGTGGTAATTAGGGGTGTTGCAATATACCAGTATTGGTAATGTTTAAAAATAAAGAGTACACAAGCACCACGCCACTATGGAGCGTTAAACTCTCACGTGTGATTTGTTTCATTCATACTCGACACTAGAGGGCACCCTTGTGTAGAAAGTCCTCAAGGAGACTCATATAAGAGTAATAAACATGACTTTCCAGGAAATCCCTTATATGAACAAAGACACCCAGCTGTCGCTGTAGCTGAATAAAATGCAGAAAGAACTGTCAATTTGACGCTATAACTCAAGTTTTGAGTAAAAATATGTAGTTATTGTAATAAACTGTCTTACACTGACACTGTGCTAAACTAAAAATGGTTAGCATTTTATTAGTCTCTTCTGTTTAGTGCAGTTGTTCCTTTTGTATGCAATGGTGTACGTTGGTTAGCATGATAGCATGATTTATTGATTATTTGTTTATTTTTTAAAGATTTTTATAGATATCACAATACATTGTTATCATGAATTTTTGAGCCCACGTAAAATATAAAATATTTTGTAAAATATTATTACAACTTAGCTCTTTTCAAATTTAATATATAATACCAGTCAAAAGTTTTTAAACAGTAAGATTTTTTTAATGTCTCTTCTGCTCACCAAGCCTTCATTTATTTGATCCAAAATACAGCAAAAACACTAAAATGTTTAAATATTTGTGCTATTTAAAAATTTCTATTTAAATATATTTTAAAATGTAATTTATTCCTGTGATTTCAAAGCTGAATTTTTAGCATCATTACTCCAGTCACATGATCCTTTAGAAATCATTCAAATATTCTGATTTGCTGCTCAAAAAAACATTTAGTATTTTTATGTTGAAAACAGCTGAGAATTTTTTTCAGGTTTCTTTGATGAATAGAAAGTTCAGAAAAACAGCATTTATCTGAAATGGAAATCTTTTGTAACATTACAATCACGTTTGATCAATTTAAAGCATCCTTGCTAAAGTATTAATTTATATAATTTCTTTCCCCACCCTATTCTATTCATCAAAGAATCCTGAAATTCTTGAACAGCAAATCAGCATATTAAAATAATTTCTGAAGGATCATGTGACACTGAAGACTGGAGTAATGATGCTGAATATTTAACTTTGATCACAGGAATAAATTACATTTTAAAATATATTCAAATACAAAGCAGTTATTTTAAATAGTAAAAATATTTCACAATATTACTGCTTTTGCTTTATTTTGGATCAAATAAATGTAGGCTTGGTGAGCAGATGAGACTTCTTTAAAAAACATTAAAAATCTTACTGTTCAAAAACTTTTGACTGGTAGAGTATTTTATAATGTCATTTATTTGTAATTTATTCCTGTGCGCTGTTAAAAAATATAAATAATCTGTAAAATTTACGGTAAAAAACTGCATGTAGTAACATTTTAGGTTTTACATTAAAATTTACATTAAGACACCATAATTTCATTAACTGATATAATGTTAACATACCAACCTATGGAAGTACTAAAATCTATTTTGTACCTTTGTAATATAAACTGAAAAGAAAAAAAAAACTAAGAAACCATTATTTCAATGAAAAAGATCAAATGTGAAACGTAACATAGGAAATACTGGGAATGTCAGTTTACGGTTATTGACTGTAAATTATATGTTCTTTTTCCACTTCCATAAACGGTTTACTACCGTAATGTTCAGTACAGTTTTTCACTGTATATAATAGGGGAACTTAGTTTTTACTGTAACATGTTTACAGTCTTTTACTGTTAAAATCATTTTTTTTTACAGTGTACTTCTTTCAAAATAAAAAAATACCAGCCCCAATCTTTTGAACAATAGTGTAGTAGATTAAAGATTTATAAGGAAAAAAATAAAATATTCTCTGAGCATCAGACTATGATGAAACACAATGCAAATTTAAATTATTTTTAAATTGCTTATATCATGTAAGCATCACTGAGAACAGTTTTTTGAGTACTCTTGGGTTTGTCTTAATAGTTTTTCCTTTTATCTTTCAGAGAATAAAATGTCAGATGTTTTATTTGAATAATTCAAGTTCTTAAATTTAAGTTTTTAATATTTGCTCTTTTTTTTAACCTAGCATTTACTTAGATCTTACTCCATGACAATTTCCTCATACAGAGAAGATTTCTGAAAACTTGAACATTTTTAAGCTCCTTAAAGAGGCCTCCCTCTGTTCTGCGTCTTTCTCTGGACTTCAAAAACTCTGACGAAAGTATTCAAGAGAAACGGAGCTGGCAGAATGACTCAAAGCGCAATCAATGCTTTGTGACAAAATCTTATCAATAATGCAACAGGAGCTACCTAATCTGCCTTTTACAATACGCAAACTGGCACAAGAGGCAGAGGAGTGAAACAGGCTCAAAGAAAAAGTCTAAAATACTCCTTGAAGGCAGAGAAAAAGAGAGCATTAGTGCTTTTGGAAGCCAAGTGGTTTGTTAAAGAATGAGAGCCAGAGGGTAAGGCTGGCCAGTTGGTCCTAATGCACATGGGTGAAAGGTACACTGGCAAAAAAACAGAAACTATGAGGTGCTCTTCCCGCTCGGGGGTGAGCCGCTCTCATCTATTGGAACATTCCGCTCCAGTGAGCGGTCTGGCAGATGACAATGAAAGCGAGAGGAGCGCAAATGTGAACAAACATCTGGCTTTACATTGTTCATGTGTGTATGCGGTTTGTATTGTATCTTCAATTATCAAGAGACTCTCTTGTTATCATGTCTTATGTCACAGACAGTGAGGAAGCAACATAATACGCAGTCATTTTTGCAAAAACATTGCCGCATGCATTTTTCCTGAGCCTGGGTTAAAACAAAAGCTACTGATTTCCTTCCATTTAGTAACAGAATATTATAGATGTTTCAAATACGTATTTCTAGACATGTCACGCTTTAAAAGAGTGATATACATCTGGATATTTTTTGGTGGGTGAAGAGTGGGACTCAGCAACACCATGTCTTTCTCTTGGACCAGATGTCACAGTGATGCACGGTGACCTACGCTGTCTTTGGTCTGGTGCTGATATTAGTCTGTCCTTGTCTAGTCAAGTTATTTGAGTTGGCAGAACTGCTGCCACAAAATGTTCCTAATAAAAAAAAACAGAGTTGACAAAAAGACAATCTCTGTCTTTCTAAATCCATTACGTATGCAGCATTTCCCCATTTATGAATACTGATCATAGAAGCAAAGACATACCACAGTAGACATCTTTTTTTCTATTACATAACTGTACATAATTAAATCCACTGTCTTCAAACCATGAACCTGTAATAGAATGTCAGCTTTAATAATAACATACTTCAGTCCTTCCAGCAGTCAGTCTTTGTGAACTGTCAGTGGAGATTACTGAAAAACCTCAGTCCAGATGCTAATTACTTCTGCCTTGTGTCTCTATATCAAGTTATGATTGATTAAGTGTTCTCTCATTACTAATCCAAATGCAAAGTTAATATATGCAATCATATAGGGGAGATTGGGGCTAGTTGTCACACTTTTCTCTCCATGAGCCGATGGAAGTTGTCTCAATCAGAGCTTGCTATTTAAGAGCCTCCCATAGGCGTAAAAATGTGTGTTTGCCCCAATTAAAATGCTAACTAACTGTTGTAGTATAAATTTTAAAGTCAATGTGATTTTTAAGTTATTCACTTGTTTACCCAACAACTATAGAAAAATTATTTAATTGTTTAGCTTATTCAGTATTAAATAGACACTTACAACCTTATAGTTACTAAGGCTGTCACTAACGATTTTGTTGGTAATTGAGTAATAGGTTGATTATTCTGACAGTTAATCGAGTGCTTGGATAATTTTTTATTTTTGTCAATAAAAATAAACCCTGATTAAACAACAGACTTTAAAATTGCTTAAATACATGCATAATAACAAGGAGGCTATAATAATTAGTTGAAATAAAGTATCAAAAGCAGGTAATCATATGTTTTTTCTGGTCCTTGAATCTGATTGGCGGATAAGAGTGCGATATTAGAGTGTTATCAGAACTCCAACAGCCGTTTCACAGTTTGTAATCGTATCACTCCTGTGATACTTCTGTGTCCAAATCCAGTATCAAGTCAGAAATATTACTGTTTTTGTGACGTGTAATGTAGTTTTAAGAGGTTTTCAGGCAATAATGTACTTGTTTATAGTTAAAATATGCTGTTTGTTAATAAAGATAACTTCTGTTTGAAAATTTGCATTATCGGACATGTGTGCTCCAGATCATCAGCGGCTGTTCTGTGCTCATGAACCCACCCAAGAGTGCCTCACCTCGGCCAGATCTTCTGGAATTTCCCACTGGCTCTCATGTCTCTGTAGTGTTTACACGTGAGATATAATTCGTTATGGGTAAATCTAACGGACAAAATTATTTGTTCCAGAGAAGATAGTTTTGGCAAAATCTCATGTCTCATTCAATGCTGTATATCAGAGCGCTGCCTTTGCACTTTTGAATGAATTGCCTGCCAACTTTTGGCTGTTGTTGTTTATTAAATATTATTATTAAATAAATAATATTTTATGTAAATAATAGTATTTAATAATAGTGTTTAACATTGAGAAAACAATGTGTGTGCGCGACTAGAGTCAGCTGTTTTATGAGTCAGCAGTAAAGACTTTTACACTGAAAAGTTAACGTTATAAACAAAAGTTATTTTTAGTTTCAACAGCAGCTTGAGGCAGTGAACAAATACACTGAGCAGCAAAATTACCCTTAACAGATGAAAGGACATTAATGTTATGACAAAGATAACTCTTTCCTCAGTCGATATTCAAACTAATGTTTATTGTGAATATGAGACCGATCTGAAAAATGAATGCTGTATCAGATGCAAGTAATCATACTCGCCCAGTCCATCTCTCACTCGTAATACTCTACATTGTACAGTGAGCTTTTAATGCAGTAATACAATAAGCTTTCAATGAAGCAACTTAACGTTCCTTCATTATTAGTTCTAAAGTGACGTTTTCAAATTCATAACGGAGGATTGGGCTCAGATGTTAAACAGTCAACTTTAGATTTGAATCTGTGGCAGAAGTAGTTGTGCACAAAAAAGGGCTTTTAAAGACACTCCGGCCTGGTGATTGTTTTTACACTTTACTGCGCAATCTAATCCTTGTTTAATATTGACTAAACAACATTTAATTAAAATGTCCACTTTATCTTTAATATTGGGCCTTTACTGTATGACAGAAATGCTACAGCCAATGTAATTTCTTGAATATGTGGACATCAGAACGTGTAAACTCAAAGTGAGGGTTTGAGCTTTTCTTTTGTAATCGCGATGAACAGCATGTTTAGAAAGATATTGATGTATTCTCCTGTGTTTGCTTAAATTTATAAATGATTTGCCTTACAAATCTGATGAATTGATGCATGTTGCATTCCCAGAGGAACGAATAAATCCAAGCTCACAGCAATATGCAGAGATGGAGTTTGAGACGCTCCACACATGTAAATGATAGCATTGTGAACAGAGCCGCTCTTAGACGCATATACAGAACCCACACACAAGTAAATAATTAAAGGACATTAAACCTGCATCGCATATATTTATTTAATTGAACTGCAGTGTTTGTGAATTCACAATAGAATAGAATGTTTTATGATTTTTAAATGGGTTTAACATATCATGCAGCCATGGAAAATGATCTAAAAATATGTTTGGTGGAATGCGCCACTTCCAGTATTTTGCCAGTTACTTGACACAGGCAAATTTTTTAAAATAGAGTACTTGTATTGAATCGAGAAATCGTGATAGACTTAATAGCTGCTGAAATACAGCTCTTGTGACAACTTCCCCATGTGACAGCTAACCCCCATTGTGCTTATTTGGCTTCCTAAAGCTATTGAGAAATCAGATTAGTCATCCATGAAGCCACCAACAAGTTAGAAACTGTGACAATATGCAACGTCCAACAAAACAGGGGACGACAGAAAGACTCTGGGGCACTAAACAGGCAATTTTGATCCTTTATGTTCTTGAAGAAAACAACACATTCAAATCCATGTCAGCCCAGAGGCACATAATGACTAGCTAGTATGGAGCAGAAGCATGTAAACCTGTGCTGAGTGGTGTAGAGTTTGAACACAACGCCTTACAGTGCCGTATTCCATTATCCTCTCTGAGGATAAACTGACAGCTGAAATATCTGTCTGTACTCATTCTCAGTATGAATGCCTAAAACGTGTTTGTTTTGTTTGATTGTGGTCGTTGATGTATGTGTGTTGTCATTTGTGGTGAGGACTTTATGTTTTGATGTGGTTAGTGTATGCTACAGTATGTGGCTTTGGGAGTATAAATATGAATGTGTTGTCTTTCTTTTTCTTTTTTAGAAAGTTGTGGGAAGTGGTCATGAAAATTCTAAACTCGTAAAATATGTATTCCATGTGCCTTAGATTTACTGTGCCTGAATTCTCTCTATACTTGTTTTGCCTGGGGTTATTATATAGTAGTTTAACTACTAATTTAAGTAAAACTGAAATAAAAATAAATATGTTGCGTGCATATTAAAACTATTATTAAATAACAGAAATGACAGAAACACTCTAGAAAAACTACAAAAATTGTTACTAATTTGAAACAGAATATATAGCGATATGGTATTACAGTATTAAGTAGTATAATGTTACAAAAATAATGCATTTGCCTTCATCTCTGGTTTATGCCTGAAACGGGAACATCTGTATTCACATCTTTAAAACAACCCCATTTGCTCAACTCATGATATAGTATTTACAGAATTTTCTAAAAATGATATGAAATTTATATTATCAATACAGTATACAGTGTGTGTTTATATGTATATGTATATTTGCCCTTTGATTATCAAAATGTTAGGTTGTTACGTAACTGATAACTTGATAAATATGAAATCACAATATTTTTCAAATATATTAATGGACATGAAAAGCAATATAGTCCTGATTTCTATATATTATTTCTTATACATTCAGTAACAGAACCTGTATTGTACTATGCCTTAGTTTTAAAAGTACAATGGTCAGATTAAAATTCAGGACACAGTGAAAGTATTAAGTATGTGTGGTAGACCATTGTAAATAATAATATTAATTATGGCCCACGGTTTAACTAATCCAGCTAATTTTGATACTTTTCAACTGTATTGTTTTATAGAAAAACAAGCATTTTAATCTGTCGAAGTTCTACAGCTGCTGTCAACTGATAAAGAACCAAAACATCCCCATTAAATTATCTGCATTTTAAAGATAATCTTAATGAGTTATTATGTGCTAAGAGGATTTACGGTACACTAAAGTCTGTATATAATACATTGTATATAATGGTGGGTATTTTTATTCAAGAATTTCAATTAAAGCTTTTCAAAGGATGTAAATCATCAAAGAAAATGACAAATGTGCTATGCCAGGACACACATCAGTATTAACACATTAATGAGACTGGACAAGATTCTATCAGCTGTAAATTTCAGAAAGTCGAGGAGATGCTTTACACAGTCTACGGAGCTTGGAGATAAAATCTTTGCAGAAAGATCTTCACTATGAAACTCAGAAGACTACCAATCAACACTTTGTTTGCTGACACTGCACCTGTTGTGAAGTAAAGCTGAGACACTGTTGCATGATATCAACCACTTCTTCCACCTTCTCTGCTAAGCAGAAAGTGTTCGCTTTCTCTGAAGACCAATCTTATTTGTGAGCAGCTCTTGTAAAAGGTTCTTGCAGCATAACCCATTCTAAAGTTAGATTTGCAAAGATGAACGTTTCCTGTTCGCTGTTATTAATTCTGAATTGTGGAATGAGGCGTATCCTGCTTTTCTTTGAAAACTGCATCCTCTCTAATGGCTTTAGGTGAAAACTCTCCCTCATGGAACACTGAATGGCAACCAATACAAAGGCGACATAGAAAGTGCAAGTGCCAACGTATCAATAATGCAAGGCGTTACGCTTGCATGGTTCCAAGGATCGTCGACAAATGAAATATTAAAAATTCATAGCATCATCAGCTAAAAGAATTTTAGAAATGAGGATTCAGTACAGTTCAAAGGGACCCAGAACTCTCGTCTGCGCCAATTTCGGAGCTACTTGCAAGTCCGGGCTGATAGGTGGTGGATAAAGAGTATGGCAGAGTAAAAATAATCACCCAAACTAAGAAAATTATTGCTGTGCTTGAATAAATATCATTCGGGATTTATAATAAGGTAAAGTTACACTGGGATGAACTATGAGAAGTACAAAAATAACATACTGTTTGTTAAATCATACTGAAACATCCATTCACTCCTTGCAAACCATTTATTTCTATATGAAGGAAGAGAGAATTAGTAAACAAGTACCTATACCTTTACTTTGCAGCATTACTATTTCATTTTATTCATGTTTTCACATTTCTAACATCTGGGCACAAAATCATAATCAGCATGTATTCAGAATAGCATAATTCAGAATTACAGAAATGATGAAAAGTCTAGTTAACAATACTTTTCATGATGATTCATGAGCTTTATGTGAAAATGGCAAGATATCACCTGTTACACTGAGAAAAAGCTGCTTGAAAACTTTACCTGTGCCATCAATAGCTGTAATAAACAGTGATGATGCAAGACCTATTCATTACAGCATAGCCTTCTGTAGTGATACATTATCCTGAAGTAAAAGATATAAGACATAAATCTGACTCTCATGTGACTCTGTGTAGCGCAGGCTCCAAAATCATATTTGTTCAACAAAATATTACGAGAATGCCTCTGCATTGTTGCTCTGTAAGGCTGAAAGTGCGAATTTTGTGTAATTTGATACTTTCAACCTCCACAGCTCGTGACGATCAGCTAAATCCCGACACAAAACTGTATTTAAAAAAACTGTTTTCATTACTCTTTCCTCCACCACGGAACACATTTGCTCTTACCTCAACAGAATTCCTATTTCCCACGCAACGAATCCCCAGACAGCCACAGAACGCAGCCTTTTCCGAGTCATCTCAAGGCTTGATTGGCATAGACATACAGTCCTCTGTGAATGCCTGTGCTCTCTTCAGCACCTCTGGCTTCTTGACTTCAGGACCCTGGACAGCGCTCCAGCTGTTCTTCCTTCACCCCTATGCACTGTTGGCTCGTTACGCACGGCAATCGCAAAGGATTCCCTCATAATCTTATGACGCTAAACGGCATATATGAAACTCTTCCCTCGTAGCGGCACTGGACGAGATGGAGTGCTGTTTGAAAGCGTTCGGCAGCTGAAGTGATTCTTGACATATTCAGACATCTCTAAGCAGAGACCGCCCCACACAGCGCGCTTGACTGACAGTGCGCTTCTCCACTCTCACTGTACACATGCATGTGCAACGCTTACTTACAATTACGGAGAACTGAATTTGAACACTTCCCCTGACTCCTGCCAGCTCTTGCACTGTGAGAGCGTTCCGCTCACGTGATTAATACTATTCAGGTTAACAAAAAACGGGATTATCGAATAACATTTTTATTAATAAATTAAAATTGTTAATATACTTTTTTTTTTTTTTTTTTTTTTAAATCACCTTGTTAAAATGAAAAAGCCTTTTTGGAATGCTCGATAACTGTCTTCGGTAACGCTTTAGAATAGTGAACACATACTCGCTATACATTTTTCCCTTAATAAACGCCTAATTTGCTGCTTGTTAATAGTTTGAAAGGTAGTTGTTAAGTTTAGGGATCTAAAATATGGTCATGGATATATTTAATCTTTGTGGGTTACAGTACACTCCTTACAAGCTGACTGTATCAAAAAGCAATGACGAAACTAAGAGCAGTGTAACTTGTGAGTCATACATGATGGCACATGCTAGAACACATGCTGATTCCCTTGGTGCTGGAATGTGCCCGGTCCAATCTGGCAGAGGGGCCCTATGTTGTATTTAGGTATATAGGCCTAATGCACTGTGCTACTGCTTGTTTTTGATTTACCCATGCAATCATTGTTGTTTTACAGTGAGTGACAGTGTCTGGCATGGGCTGCCGTAGGCTGAGTCTATGGCACAGCTGAGACCGGGTGCATCTGCGCAGCGTGTGTGTGCATGTGTGTGCCCACTCCTATTTATTGTGCCACGTTGACCCCGTTCCCAGCTTTTTTTGCCATTGCTCTGGAATTGGGCGATAAGCTCAAACGCTCTCTGCTGCCAAAGTGTGGCATTAGGGAGCTTGGATCTGCTTTTTTTACTTTTCATTCATCCTCTTCTTTAAAAGTTACTTTTATGTGCTTTAATAGACAACAAAGTCTAGAGCTAAATAATTGTCCAGTCTTGCGTATAGTTGTCTTTTGATTCACTATAAATAACTTGTTATCTGCCAACTCACTGGAAAGCTTTATAATAAAGTGTTCCCATGCTTTGACTCTTTAAAGATATAGTTTACCCAAAAATAAACGTCTGCTGAAAGTGTACTCACCCTCAGGCCATCCAAGATTTCTTCATCCAAACAGATTTCAGTAAATTTAGTATTACATCACTTGTCCACCAGTGGATCCTCTGCAGTGAATGGGTGCCGTTAGAATTAGCTGATAAAAACAACAGTCAACATGTAATGATTCCAGTCCGTTAATTAACATCTTCAGAAGTGAAAATCTGCATGTTTGTGAGAAACAAATCCATCAGGGGTCATCGGATGCCAATTTTCCACAAGTTGATATGATTCTTTGGGGTCTTAATGAAAAGTCTATAATATACTTTGGTTAAAATTTCTCAATGGTAGTGTAAAGCAACACCCTTTTTAATTTGTCAAAATGAGCTCTGCAAAAATCAACCCATTCTGATGGATTGTTCCTTTAAATACAAATGAGCTCTGCTTACTCCGCCCCTCTCTTATCTTTGTGGAGTGAAGAGCCTGTTTACTTTAGCCACGTTTAGCCACGAAACTTGCTAACTAGCACATCATTAGAAAAGGTGATTATAGGGTAGATGTGTACATACACTGCCAACACACATTAATGTTCAAACAACATGTAAAAGTGAACTTTGCATCTGATGACCCCTTTAGGATGTTTTTAACCTCAAACCATTGCTTCTGTTTGAAAGAAGTCGTCTATTCATAATATTGTTTGTGCCAGTGAAAAAGCTTATAGTAATGAAGAGAGAAATATCCACAGATCAAACTTTTACAAGTGAAAATACTCAAAAACTGTTCTAAACAAATATGTTGGTGGATTTTGATGTGAAAAGACAACACGGGATGGACTTTCTCACTGGAGGAACCTTTATTATAGATTTTGGACTTAGTATTTTAGCCAGAAGCAATGGTTTAATTGTCTTAATGATGGATTTGTTTTTCACTTCACAAGATGTTAATAGATGGAGTCGGGTCAAGAAACAAACTCATCTACATGGATGGCCTGAGGGTTGTTTTTTTTTGTTTTGTTGTTTTTTAATTGTTGACTTTTGTTCAGTTACCCAGGAACATAAAAAAAAAAAACAAAAAAAACATAATATCTTTATTGGAAGTCAAATTAAAATGTATTAAAAATATTATAGCAATATTTCTCTCTCTCTCTCTCTCTCTCTCTCTCTCTCTCTCTCTCTCTCTCTATATATATATATATACAACAATTTTAGTTGTAGGTTTTTAACACATCATTTTTAGTGGCAGATCAGCCCATTGATTGATTGCAGCTGTAGAGTGAGCAGACAGGCACTGTGTGTGGGTGGGTGAAGGGCAGATGGATGGGAAGAGCAATGATAATAGCCTAATGTGTACTCTGTCAATTACAAAGGCCACCGTGTTTAGCCCTCAGACAATTTCCCCTGCCCTCCTTGAATGAACACTTCTGTCATGTAAAGAACTGTTAGAGTTAGAACTCTTTTGTAGACTAATCACTGTCAGCATTAAAGTAGCCTGTATTGTTTGAATGCTCACCCGAGAAACTGAAAAAGAGTTATTTGCAAATTTGAGTAACACTTTATTCTTAAGCCTTTATGTTGAATACATTATAAATGTTATTAAAAGGTATAATGCATTAGAATTGTTCATAATGTGCATTGTAATGCATTATATCTTGTCGTAAATAATTAAAATGCGTAGTGTAACAATGAATTGATCAGTGTGACAATGTATTAACTGTGGTTACGATTATTCATGAGATTGTACAGTGCATTATAAGGTGCATTACAAGGCATAATTAATGCTTTAAATCTACTTTTATAATGCATTATACATAAAGGCTTTAAAGGAGAACTCCACTTCAGGAACAACAATTTACAAATAAGTTACTCACCCCCTTGTCATCCAAGATGTTCATGTCTTTCTGTCTTCAGTCGTAAAGAAATTATGGTTTTTGAGGAAAGCATTTCAGGATTTTTCTGCATATAATGGACTTGATTGGTGCCCCGTTTTTGAACTTCCAAAATGTAGTTTAAATGCAGCTTCAAAGGACTCTAAACGATCCCAGCCGAGGAAGAAGGGTCTTATCTAGTGAAACGATCGGCCATTTTTAAAAAAAATAAATAAATAAAAATTTGTATACTTTTTAAGCACAAAAGCTTGTGTAGCACAGGCTCTGGAATGCGCGTTCATGATGCTACGAATTAGTGATGGGTCGTTCTTGAATGATTCGTTCATTTTGAATGAATCTTTAATGTGACTCGGCAAGAACGAGTCGTCTCGGGGAGTGATCCTACTTTCTACATCCTACTTTCTAAACAATGGGTCTGTAGTTCCGCCTACGTTTGGCGTGACCTGTCGACATGATTCAATAGTTCGTGAACACGCATCCCAGAACCTGCGCTGCACGAGCTTTTGTGTTTAAAAAGTATACACATTTTTATTTTCCGAAAAAAAAAAAAAAAAAAAAAATGACAGATCGTTTCGCTAGATAAGATCCTTCTTTAAACTACATTTTGGAAGTTCAAGATCGGGGCACCAATCAAGTCCATTATATGAAGAAACCGTAATTTCTTTACGACTGAAGACAGGACGACATGAACATCTTGGATGACAAGGGGGTGAGTAAATTATTTGTGAATTGTTGTTCTGGAAGTGGACTTCTCCTTTAACGTGTTAACCAAATTTGCTTCATGAAATATTCCTTTTGTACAAATGTATACTCTGAAAAGGTGTCTATTTGTTATATGTTTTCCAGTGGGTCAAACAATATCCCACCATAATGTGTAAATTAATAAAATTTTAAAAAGAAAATAATTAATAGTAAATGAATGCAGTTTAATGAATATGTGACAGATGGATTCTGGTTCAGGTTAGGTATTTTTAGTATCTTTCTTATTCTATTTTTATAAATATTTTATATTTATTTAATTTTTATGCATTTTTTAAAATCAGATTTACATTTTCTGTTTTCTCTTGAATTTCAATAATAGTTGTAGTAATTTGTTGTGTGTGTTTGTTTATATATATATATATATATATAGGGTCACACTTTATTTTAAGGTCCAATTTTCACTAACAAACTATTAACTACAACTTTTGCCTCAATAAACTCCTGATTTGTTACTTGGTAATAGTAAGGTAATTAAGTTTTTAGGTATTGGGTAGGATTAGGGATGTAGAATATGGTCATGGAGAATAGGTGCTTTATAAGTACTAATAAACAGCCAATATGTTTGTAATATGCATGCTTAAAAAGTAGGTAGTTAACAGTGTGAATTGGTCCCTATACTAAAGTGTTACCATTTTTAGAATTTTTTAAAATTATTATTATTATTGTTATTATTATTATTATTGTTGGTGTTGTTGTTGTTATTGTTAATTATTGTTTATATTAGTAGTAATAGTAGTAGTAGTAGTAGTAGTTTATTAAGTTGTGGTCATTTTATGTTATTTAAGTTAAGCTATAGCTGAAATAAGTTGCTGTTTTATTTTACTTCATTTCAGTTAATGCTTATTTTATTCCAAGTATGGTTTTAGTGTTTATTTTAGTTAAAAATAATATTCCTGGCCCTACTGAATGAAAATACACATTTGTTTATTTATCCCATTTATTAGATAGTAGTAAATGCCTCTAGTATTTTCTGCCTGTCAGGATGTGCTACCCTTGTTGCATGTTAAAGAAGCACATTTCCTTAGACAAGCATGACAACTTTGACAACCTGCATGACAATATCCTGACAACTTAATTCTGAGTGGGTATAGGTCAGATTTTAGAAAAAGGAAGCTAGTAATCTAAACCTGAGACTGGAGGAAATGCATGCTTTGTGTACTTAGAATGTAATCAACAATGACTTTAATTCTGATAACATTTCATGCCACATCCGTAGAGTAGTTTTAGGCCTTCTTTTACCGAAACCTTTGGTTTCACGCATAATCAATATAAGGCTCAAACCTCTCAATGCTTAACTTGACTAGTTTGTCTTAGAAAACATCAAGTAAATGCATGGATAAAGATACATTCACAATGAACAGGCTCACTTTGTTACTCTAGCAATGAACCACCACAGGCGACGAGCGGTGTGGCATATTGCAAAACCCGCTCTGTAGGTACTCATCACATTATAATGCAAATGCATTTATTCGGCAGCCAAAGAGACGTGTGGCATTTACAGAATCAGTTCTATATGGAGAGATTATTGCACTGTATTGGCTGGGAAAAAGACGAATTGCTCAATTACGGGTGTGTGGCGAGTCATTATAAATCTTGACCCAGCACACTGCATATTAAAGGGGGCCTTATTTGGAAGTCACAGAGACTTCGGTGGGCAGTTTAGTCTCAAAGGAATGGCATTGCTAGAATCTTCAAATGACTCATTAAAAGAGTATCTATGAGTAAAAAATGATTTAAGACTAAATCACAATAGGATTGTAAAATTATGTTTTAAAAAATGTCTTAGTGGGGTGGCTGGCTTACTTTAATTATCTAGAATGACTGGAAGCTCAAACCTTCAAGGCGCAATTCATGGACTGTTACTTTTGTACTTTTGAGCAAGACACATAACCCCACATTGCTCCAGGCAGACTGTCCTCCGTAAGAAGGGCGCCATAAGTCACTTTGGCTCAGTGCCTCAGCTAAATGACGACTTAGTGCAGGATACAACCATTTCATAAAAATGGTGATTTCATAAACCTGTTTGAATTGCAATGAATTTGAAACATACTTTCTGTCCACCTGCATCTCTCACATATTCCCTCTATAACATACAGTATGCTCTTATTTGCTGACATGAAATAGACATTTTTTTGTCATGACTAAAGCGCAGCACATTCGTCATAGTTGGTGCCGTATTAAACACACTGCCTGAATGCTAAATTAAGTATCTTCTCAAAGCTAATGGTTTAGTTATTTCCAGCCAATGGGCTGCACAGCACTTACCAAATGGGTCACACCAGCAATGAAATGTTCCAATCTGTCTGGTGGATCCATGACTGCAGTAATAGTTCTGAGCAGATGATTAGAAATGCACTCTGCTATGGCACATTTAGACATTAACAAAGCCTTAGTAATCAGGATTGAAAGAGCTGCGTTCCGACTCAATCTTAAAGCATTAATGCCTTCTTTTGCTGTTTAATTGCGATGCGTTCATGGGGAACGCTGTTAACTTACATTTGTTTGGTCAAGGGGAATGTGGGTAGGAAGGTAAGCGCACTGAACTACACGCTACAAGCTTTGAAATGTGACCTTATTTAATCTACTGCAATAAACTGATGTTAAAACTGGGGAGAAAATTCCAAAACGTGCACATTCTCAACCAATTTTTTTTCCCTTTCTTGAGAACTTTTGTGATTTTTGTGCTTTCCCGTGTGCATTATGGGGGCCTAACGGCACATAGAACATTTCCTTCCAGTTGAGAAGGTTTTTACGCTTCATTCAGCTGCTCGAGCTCCATTGAGGTTTACAATGGTCACAGAATTCCTGAAAAACATATGTCCAGGCACTGACTCATATTGGCGATGCTTGCTGAAACTGTGAGGTTGTTCTTACAGTGGAGATGTTGCGCCAAAATGAGGGCAAATTAATGATGCAATACCCAGAGAGCTGCATTAAATGACATGTTTAATTCAGCTGCCTCTCGTGGATGCTAATCCCTTTATTCTCTGTTCATGTAAATCTTTCCCTGGACGCCATGGCTTTTCTAACACCCTAACACGGCCACAGTTTAATGAGTTACAGATAACAGTTGCATTTTGCATGATCACCAGGATGCATATGGACCATGCAGACACTTCTAATCATGTGCTAACTATACGGAATTAGAGAAATGTCAATCAAGCAACATCTGTTTCTCAAAGGGGGGGAATGAAACACTTCTAACAAACCATATGTTCAGTTGAATTTTCACAGCATGCAAAATCATGTTTGCCAAGTGCAATGAATGTTAAAATGTTAACATTCTTTAATAAAATTATTTCATACCAAAAAGTCTGTTATTTTAAAACACTAGCTTTTTGTCCTCAATTAGAATAGAGCCAGATTCCTTGGAGTGCAGAGTTAGCAAAACACTTGATTACACACATTATGACGTCACACAGATTATTTCTGTATCTGTTTAATTCTGTGAAGCGAGCGTGTGAGTTTGGTTAGATACAGCATGGGCTTGTGAGTGCTGTTATGTAATGCAGAAGGCTTAGATACTGACTTTTTGTTTGGATAGATTCTAGCATAAAATATAAAAATGAATAAGCTTTAAAAGAAAAGCAATACAGAGTAGTTTTCCATGCATAGTCATATCCTGTGTAATTATTGTGTAATTGTTCCTTTCTTATACTATGTCATATTGGAGGGATAAATTCATTAATGGTGCCTCATGCCTATTAAGGCCTGATGACAATTAACCACATTCATAATTCACACTAATGAGGATCCATAATGGGTATGGAAGCATGAAAGTGCTGACCTCTCAGCAGATCACAACTCAAACTCTTTACTGTGCAGGCTGGAAAAAAAATTGTGTGTGTGTGTGTGTATATATATATATATATATATTCATATATTCAATTTCAATTTAATTGTGCACTTGTCCAGCAGCCCTAATCTCACCTCCCTACTATGTCTAATATGATCTGATTTTTTTTTTTTTTTTCCCCAACTGAAATAGGATGTGCAGGATTGCTCATGTAGGCTCTTCTCATGCAAACCGACATGCACTGCTGCACACATGTGATGTCCGGATTAGAAAACACATGAACAATCCACACACACTGCTGCTCCTGCCCTGGCAAAAATAATACTTCTATGTCATAAAGATAAAACTTTAATGATAGGATTTAGAGTGCTTAAATGAAAAACTAATGCCTCTTGTGTGTATGTGTGTGTGTGTGTGTGTGTGTGTGTGTGTACTTACTATATGGATTAACACATTGACATTCAGGGCATTCAAATTTACAAGAACTGACGTGGGCTACTGTATATGTATCATAATAATTGTGTTTAAAAGATGGCAGGTGACCAGTATACTTTTCTAAAAACCAAGGCAAACAAATATGGAGTAAAATTACTAAAGTTGTTGGCAAGTGTAATCTTCTGATTTTCCTAGGTGGAATACAATGGACTTTATCATGATAAATTATACTGTGATGTGAAACCACCTTTTGCAGTCAGTCAGTTTGTGACATTCCATGGTCAATTGTAAGTGGAGAGTGGAAGTGTTCAGGAGCAGCAGCAACTCAGCCATGAAGTGTGAGATCATGTAAGGTCACATAGCAGGGTTATCAAGTGCTGAGGCACATGGTGTGTAAAACTTACCAACGCTCTGCTGATTCCATAGCTGTAGTTCCAAACTTCCACTGGCATTAATCAAAAGCTGTGTGGCAGGAGCTTCATGGAATGTGTTTCAGTGGCAAAGCGGTTGCATGCAAGCCTCACAAGTACAATGCCAAGAACTGGAAAGAGTGGTGTGAAGCTCACCACCAGGAGAAAAGGTGGATGAGGGATGGGTATGGGGCTGTCTTTCAAGGGTTGGACTTGGCGCCTTATTTCCAGTGATAGGAAATCTTAATGCTTCAGCACATGTTTCCATGACATTTTGGACAATGTTGTGCAGTTTGGAGAAAGGCCCTTTTCTATTGCAGCATGTCTGTACCCATAAAGACATGGTTGAATGAGATTGGTTTGGAAGAACTTCACTGGCTTACACAGAGCCCGGACCTCAACTGCATCGAACACCTTTGGAATAAACTGGATTGCGAGCCAGGCCTTCTCATCCAACATCACTGACTGACCTCACAAATGCTTTGTTGGATAAATGAGCACAATTGCATAAGTATTCATACCCTTAACACACTACTTGGCTGAAGCACCTTTACAGCCTCAAGTCTTTTTGGGTATGATGCAACATGCTTTGCATATCTGCATTTGGCAACTATCTGCCATTCTTCTCACCTCTTCACCTATCAAGATCTGCCAGCTTGGGTGGGGTCTGGCAGACAGTTTCAGGTTTCTCCAGAAATGTTTGAATGAGTTCAAGCTCAGGCTCTAGCTGGGCCACTCAAGGTCATTTACAGTTGTCTATAAGCCACTCTTGCTGTGTACTTAGGGTCATTGTCCTGTTGGAATATGAACTTTCT
Source organism: Labeo calbasu (assembly GCA_019740295.1). Lineage (NCBI taxonomy): Eukaryota > Metazoa > Chordata > Actinopteri > Cypriniformes > Cyprinidae > Labeo > Labeo calbasu. The sequence goes on from JAHKKF010532672.1 coordinate 51,190, forward strand.
GCCCAGTCTGAGGTTCTGAAAGCTCTGGACTAGGTTTTCATTAACGCTACCTCTATATTTTGTTTCGTTTAGCTCTGACGAGCCCCACAGCATTATACGGTACAGGTGATGATCAGTGCTTGCTTTTTTCCATAAATTATGCTTGGATTTGAGGTTCATTAGACCAGAGAATCTTGTTTCTCACAATCTGAGAGTTCATGAAAATTTATGCAATTGAACAATTTTAAAGTGCATTTCAGGAACATTTTTAGGTTATTTCTAAAAAAAAAAAAAATGCGAAGTTGTTACAAAGCAAAAAACGTTTTTTGCTTTGTCACTCTGGTGTATAGAGTGCAGATTGATGCTGAAAAAAAAGTCTAAAAACGTGACAAAACATAAAATACATGAAAGGATATGAATAATTTTGCAAGGCACTGTAGCTGCAAACTTCATATTAATATGTGTTTAAATATGTGATGTCTTTAAAGTAAATGTTGGAATGGTCAAGCGTTCCAATACTTTTGTCCATAGTGTAGTTTAAAATGTCATTCAATTGTTCTCTTTGGAAGATAGAAGATAATAACCACTTTCACACATTAAACGCTAGATTACCATAAAATTGTCAGATTGCCAATCTCATGGCAATTTGTAACCTTTTTACCTTTTAGTGAATTGGTGGCTCATTGTACACTTTTGTACGATTTGCTTACACACAGGTGATGGTTATGTATAGGGATAAGGTTAGAGGGTGTACCTTCATGCTTTCTGTTTTCTTCTTAAAATTGCACTTTTCATATGAAAATTCATTCAGAATCAGTTAGATTTTCCAGAGAGATCAGGTTGGATTTTTCTGGTAAATACACCATATTTTCTTTTCACTCAAATACTGGTTTTCCATCCTTTTACTGAATTCTATTCATACATTAGCACCAAAAAAGGCAACGTGTGATGCCACTAATCAGAAATCCTTTCAAACTGTTATTTTTTCATCTGCCTGAATGAGGAGAAGAATCTGAAAAAAAAAAAATGTTTACTTCTGAGTGACAGGTACCCTGTAAGGGGCCGATCACACAGAACACATTTCTGATTTTAAAAACATTGCGTGAGATGCTGAAAAGGCAGCAAGACGCAGCGCAGCGTTTAAAGAGTTTGTGAGAGAGTTGTGCAGGGATGTCAAACACAGTTCCTGGAGGGCCACAGCTCCAACTCTAATTAAACACACCTGAACCAGCTTGTCAAGTTTTGCAGGATTACTTGAAAACTAAGGGGGCGTTTGCACTAAACTAAAAATGATGAACTTTTTAATGTTTCTTGACTGTTTATTTACACAACAACAAGGGACTGAAAACTTTTGAAAACAGGTTTTAAAGTACAAGTTTTTGAAACTTTTGTTTGACATCTCAAACCTAGGGTATGTTTACATAGAAAATGGGCCCAAAACAGAGTTCTTAATTCAGCACATTTAGACATCACACATATGCTCATATGTTTTTACAATCTTGTCAAAACAGTAATTTACTAGTATTGTTAAAACTTCGCATACTGAATAATTGCCTGAACTGATTTAATGGTGTTTGTCGTAAGGCCTTGTTCAAAATTAATCTCTAAATTATATTTTACCAGTAATTTTTCCAGAAGGGTGTGTGTGTGTGTGTGTGTGTGTGTGTGTGTGTGTAAAAAAAAACAAAACAAAAACAATACAATAAACTCTAGATGTGATCTGTTTTCCCATAGTAAAAATTATTAAGTGAGCAATTTTTGAGTAATTATTTAGTATAGTTTGACAACACTGCAATGTTCGCAGTGTCTACAAAAACCCCAAGTGCTTGAAGATTTTAAGTCAGCCTATCATTCTCATTTAAAGTATCATTTAAAGGCTTCTGTGTGCATTATTCATGATGTTCCAAAAGTGCCTCCCATAAATAAGAAATGACTTAGTCTTAAAAAGCTAAAGTATACATCTGCCTAGCTTACTAATGTTTGGCTTTTTTAAGGACTGGACATATTAAATTCAATTAGGGATTGTGTCAAAATAACAAAGAAATTAAATAAATATGGACCACCCCAGTTATTTTATCCAAAAAACAATAAATTAGGCTGTTTAAAATGTAGTTTTTGCCAAATAAGATGACACAAACAACTTTAAAAGCTTTAAAGAGTCAAAAGGGGGAATTAATTATTATATTATATATTATATATAATATTATATAGCTCCAAATCTGAACAAAAAAACAAAATACTTAAATATAATAAATACAAATACATCAGGGAGTTCTGACCGTATTTTTATCTATTTTATTTTTCAGCCTCTTAGTTTAACTTCTTTGGAAAACGAAAACTTATAACTTATAAGCTTCTTAGAAAAGAAAACATTTGTCTGAAAAGCTAATGCAAGGTTAAAAAAAAACTGTTAAATAGAATGGCACTGATAAATATTCATAGTATACAATTAACGCTAGCAGAGAAAGTGATAATTCATACACTTCCAAATGAATAATACATTAGTTGAGCTTATATTGGAGTAGTAAGACTGTGATTATTGCATTTGCAGTAAATTATATTATAAGGGATTATATTAATTTAGGCAAGTATGTAAATAATAAAAGAGATAAAAATGTAACGTAAGATATTTTTAGTACAATTTCAAATATTTATAATAACAAACGCTGCTAGCTCCGCTCCAAACTCCAGTCCGGCTTTTCTCTACAGTCCCCACAACTCCAGCGGCTCCACAGTGTATTCAAGGCACGTCAGCACATCACCTCTGCAGCAAAGTACGGGATTTCTTCGGCTGCTACAGATTCTTCTGGACTCCAGGAGCACAGCCAATTAAGTCGCTAGACGCTGGAGTTTAAGTGAGTTCAGCTTCTTTTGATATCCTTAGGGAGACGAGAAGAGAACTAGCAAAATCGGTTGCAGATGTAATCAGCGTGGGGAGATTGTAATCAAGCAGCTTGTGTAAGGTGAAACATAAATAATGTGAAGGACTGTACATTGCGTATATATTCAGTGCTGTTGTAAAGTTTTTCCCCACACTTCCACACTGATTACTATACACACAACAAGAAGTCCTGTAAAAGCACATAGCAATTCATGAAACACTACTTAGCAGACATTACGTAGTAAGTTTACTTGACAAATTGTTCATCTTTGTTCGTCTTACATCGCCTTATCTCAGGAGTGCAGTGTCTGCAACATCTATCACAATAATATTACGTTATTATTAACTTTTATTAATACAGTTAGATGAAATTTACTGATCTAATACTTTTCACTTTACAGTAATAGTTTTGTATGGAATACATCTGGATAGTCACATACTGTCTAGTCAAAGTTTTCAAAACATCTTAAAGGTGTAGTTCAGTTCCAGAACAAAAATTTACAGATAATGTACATCCAAAATGTTCATGTCTGTCTTTATTCAGTCGTAAAGAAATTGTTTTTTTCTGAGGAAAACATTTCAGGAATTATCTTCACATTGTGGACTTCTGTGGTGCCTGTGAGTTTAAACCTCCAAAATGCAGTTTAAATGCAGCTTCAAAGGGCTTCAAACGATCCCAGCCGAGGAATAAGGGTCTTATCTACCAAAACGATCTATCATTTTCTAAAAAGAAATACAAATTTATATACTTTTTAACCTCAGATGCTCATCTTGTCTAGCTCCACCATGCGCATACGTACTCCCGTTCAAGACAGTTATTGTAAGTCGAAAAACTCCCATCTCCTTTTCTCCTCCAACTTCAAAATTGCCCTACATCGCTGTTTTACCTTTTTTTTGTAAAGGGCGTTTGACCTTTGTTCACTTTGAACATGTTCACTTTGTAAACACTGGGTCGGTACTTCTGCAGGACGATTTTGAAGTTGGAGAAAGGATAAAATGAGATGGGACATAACCTAGCTGTATTGAACCGGAGTGCACAGAGTACACGCAGAACTAGACGAGATGAGCATTTGAGTTTAAAAAGTATATAAATGTTTTTTTTTTGTTTTTTTTTTGAAAATGGCTGACCGTTTCGCTAGGATAAGACCCTTATTCCTCGGATGGGATCGTTTAGGGTCCTTTGAAGCTGCATTTAAACTGCGTTTTGGAAGTTCAATCTCACAGGCACCATAGAAGTCCACTATATGGAGATAATTCCTGAAATATTTTCCTCAAAAAATATAATTTCTTTGCGACTGAAGGAAAAAAGACATGAACATCTTGGATGGGGTGAGTACATTATCTGTAAAATATTGTTCTGGAATTGAACCTCTCCTTTAAGCTCAAATGAGATCTACAGAGTGTTGGTACTCCATGCAACCTCTGTGTGACTCCATTGGAAATGAATAGCTTCCACTCTGATGTCTGTTGTTTGTTTTAAGCAAGGCGGTTTAAGAAGGTTTGTTTCTCTTCCAAATCTGGACTGTGTGGGTTATTTATTTTTTTTTAAATTGCACATTGTAGATTCATTTTTTAAACATGCTTTTTATGTGAAAGGCTTTAGCATATTCTCATCACTTCAAACACATTCTAACAGCCTTTTACTAGATTATACCCTGGTGATGAAATATGCATAACCTGAAATGCTATTAACATGCTATGGAATCCTAGGCAGCATGTAAGAGACTGCTATGAATAAAATAGTATTTACTGCACATGATAAAAAGCAACCGAATTCTGAATTCACATTAACACCAAATGCACAAGTTCACTTCCACTATATACATACAAATTGCTGCATTGCTTGAACAGTACGTTGTCTTACCAAAACCCTGCACAATCTGTAACATGCACCAGAATTGACAGGCAGAAAATATTTTTGATAAAATAAGTGCTCACCAGACACTTTTTTTTTTTTAGGCCTTTTACAGAGCCTAGAGCTGTCACGAAGAGAGGTGTGATATCTGCCAGGTTGTAGGGGCAATTTCTGTGTAGTATTCAAATAGACAGCATGCTTACAGCACTTTTAAAGGATGAGTTCACTCCAGAATTAAAATTTCCTGACACTTTACTTACCTCTGTGTCTTTCTTTATTCAGTTGAAAAGAAATTAAGGTTTATGAGGAAAACATTCCAGGATTTTTCTCCATATAGCGTACATCAATAAGGATCAACGGGTTGAAGGTCCAAATTACCGTTTCAGTGCAGCTTCAAAGAGCTCTAAACGATCCCAGCCAAGGAATAAGGGTCTTATCTAGCAAAACGATCAGTCATTTTATTATATGTATAAAAAAATTATTTACTTTTTAACCACAAATGCTTGTCTTGCACTAGCTCAACCTCACGCATTGCATAATAACATTGGAAAAGTCACGCATGATGTAGGCGGAAGTACCGAAGCAGTGTTCACAAAGCGAACTTGCAAAGAAAGTCAAACGCTCTTTACAAAAAGAGGTGACACAGTGATGTCAGATGATTTTTAAAGTTGGATTTTTTTTGCCCTACCTTTTTAAACCAGAGTACTAAGACAAAGAACGAACCACATGTGACCTTTCCAACATAATTACATAATGCATGAAGTCACGCAATACCCATTGAAATCCACTAAATCCTGAAATGTTTTCCTTAAAAACCTTAATTTCTTTTTGTCTGAAGAAAGAAAAACATGAACAACTTGGATGACATGGGAGTAAATTATCAGGAAATTATAATTCAGGAGTGAACTAATCCTTTAAGCTTAAAATGAAAATAAAACACTTACAAAAATAAAACACATGACAGAGCTGAGTGAAATTAATAGATGGTAAATTAAAGACAAAAAAATCAGCCGTTTGCATTGTCCTCCCTTTCTGGTTCATTGTAAGGGTTTTAGCAATGCGACATTAGCAAGTCGAAACACTGTGTAAATATTTTGCTAAATCATCTGGTTCCTGTTGACTGTCACACAAATTATGCAAATATAAAGGATGCTTCATTTTTCAGTCCTCTTCCCTCATTTATTCCATTCTGTTGTTGACAGTGACATACCTTGACTGACCTGTTGTATTCCCACAGACTCTCCGGCTAGTGCCCTTAGTATCTGAAATAACAACTGCACTTCAAGCACTGAGTGGAGTTCATCATTGTGTAGATGGAGGAAAAGAGTTCTGTAGAGCCAGTGTGAGTCCCAGAGCTGTGCTAGAAATTCACAGTGAAGATAAGGTGTGATGGACTAATGTCGTGCTTTTCCTGTCACAAAAATCGACAAGTAAACTGCACAACTCCAGTCCATCAATGAAATGAGAAGCTGCGTGTTTGTAAGAAACAAATCCATCATTAAATGGCAAGATTTGTTTATTATAAACATGCATTTTGTTGTGTGGATTACTTGTTTTTATCTGCTGTTAAAATTAGGGAATCTTTCGCCTTGTTGTAAAATTTGCTATTGTGTATATTCCTGTTGGAATGACTGAATATTGGCCGGGAATATTTGCAGAACAAAAGTAAATGTGACACACCTTTAGTCACCTGCCTTACCTCAACCCCATCTTTCTCTTTCCTCCATCTCCTCTGAGGGCTCCTCAGAGATGGATCCAATTTTCTCATGTTGCTTTCTCTCAATGACTCGACTCTGAGGCATATAAAATAGTGCTGGGTGTGGGGGTGGTCTTTGCTGTATGTTTCATGAGATTGTGAACTATCGTAGCATTCATCCACTGTGAAGAGGAGTGTCTGATTGTAGGCATGGAAAAAAACAGTGCTGTCCTTTTAGCTTCTAGGTAAATGTTTCAGAAACATTATTTGAGACATTTATGTATGTATTCATTGTTTTACCACATTTTGTGTGTTTTTTTTTTTTGTTTATTTTTATTATACAACAGACATAACTGGTACTGTATATTTTAAGCAGCTGGATTCCTGGATTTGTATAATGTTTTGATGTTCAACTTCAGTCATTGTCATCTTTTATGACAGGAAGAAGCTAGAGAGTACTTCATTATTAAGTTATTAATGCACTTGTGAGTGCTGTTGGCAATTGCTAGCGAAAGACAAATTCACTTTGTGTCAAGCTGCAGCAGACTGAAATCTGTGTTTGCCTAAAATAAAACTTAAGCAGCTTTACTTTAACACTCTCGCACTTTAATTGTTTAACTCGTAGAGTTTCTCTCTTTTTATACTTGCATTTATTCATGGTTATATTAAATAAAAATGTTAATATATGTTTCATACCAAGGTTTCTGCAAGTTTGAGGCAGCAGGTGAGAAAGCACAAAGGCTGTTTCTGAATCCCGCAAGCATCAAGGGTGTAGCGCTTGTAATTATTAAAATGGTCACGGATCAACAATCTCCACGTAAACCTGATTGTGCAGACCAAAACGTAAGTCGTAAAGACTAAAAATATAGAGGGTTGGTAGTACTCACACTGCCTACAAAGAGACCGAAGCTCGCCCCAATCAGCCTGACGGGGGCGCTACAGTGATCAAAAGTACAAAGTTTCTCAAATCCTAAACCGTCGCAGGCTAAAGTGTCTTATGTTGTTGGAATCCTTGGCCCACGTCGGACAAAATAAACGCCTCAGATCTGATCACGAGCCTGGCGAAATTTTTGGGTATTTAACATTTTTTGAAAAACCTACTTTCATGAACTAGTCCTAGGTTTTTTGCCTGATTGGAACCAAACCAGTGCAGAAAGATTCTCTGGTGAGGGATGGCAATAATTATCAAAAAAAAACGCATATCACATTTTTCAAGGGAGTAAACAATTGTACGTTGCGTGGTTTTCCGCATATGAATATTCAATATTCATAGCATACGATAGAACTCCTCATTCCGGACAACTTTGCCTCAAAAACCACTGCTGTCAATCAAAATGTTTGTTAAATGATTGAGAAGATTTAAAAACAAAACAAAAAAAACCCTACTTTTGCAAACTAATCCTAGGTTTTTTGCTCTGGAAAAAACCACTACAATTCTCCGGACTCTCTAGACCAATAATTATCAAAAAAATGTTGAAATTTACCCTTTGGAAAGCTATAACGGGGTCATTTAGAAAAGGAGCCTGTCCAGATTTACTCAAAATCGTATAAAATCTAAAGGTAAACTCTGCTTTTTTAAATGATTTATTTAGGTGGTAACAGGCTTGGTAAATAATGTCTTTTTTCATATGTGCTTAAATGCCTTAAAGCACTTGAACCCCGGTAATCGCTGCTTGCAGCTATATTTTATTATTATTTCTGAAGTTTCCTATAATCTGTCAGATTATTAAAATGTGGTTTAATGTTTAACTGCAGTTTTTTCTGTGTCTCTTCTGCCGTTCTTTACTTAATTGAATTGATAGCGTCACATGCTATTGTTAGGCTGGATAATGCTGTCTGAATTTGCCATGCCTAGCCTTTTATTCAGTTGATGCCACTGTGATTTGTGCTTAAAAATCTTTTAAATCATTTTATCTTCTGTGAATTTGTAGGTGCTCACCATAAGCCGTTTGGTGATATTTGATTTATTTTTTCACCAGTCTCTTTAGCATCCTGACATATTGCTGTGGCATTTCTTCATGAACAGATTGCGCCTTTCAGTGCTGTATGAAAAAGGGAAACATCTTGGCTCATGCTGGCGTCTGTGCAAGAAACAATAGCTTTTGTCAGCCCGCTGAAACAAGATTAGCAACCAACTGTGCCCTCTGAAGCTTCAAAGAGAAACAGTTCAAGAGGAAAACAGATAGGTGAGAGATTGCAGGCGGTTGTTTGTTGTGGATAAATCTGCTAATGATAAGAAAGCCGCGCATGCAGTTGCCTAAACTTTGAGGTGAAGCTTTAAATGATGAATCACTGCGCTCTTAAAGTCCTGTCATGCTGGAATGGAACCTAAAAGGGATTTAGAAACAAATACTTGCGGAAGACCAATAAGCGCTGGTGCTTTGCCACTAGGGGACAAGAGCATCAAAATGGACCATCTCTCAGCAGCCTTTTACCTGGGGGTCATTGCAGCAATCCAAATCTGTCAAGGCAATTTACGGCCCAGTCTGATCACCAGCATCTGCCGCCCAACTCATTATGGCTCCCACCAGTAGCTCAATCAATCTCAACCCCACCTGCATCCAGATCAGCTGGGCTTCGGGAGAAAAGGGGAGTGGGTTGTGAAATCACAGGGGTGGCAGGAGCATTGGGGGCAGTAATTGAAAGTTTAGAGATCTTCCATGCCATAATGTCAGCGAAGAGGATTTTAATGTGATTTCACTCGATAGGCTTGCAGTGGAGATCCAGCTGACAGTCCTTGAAATGGCTTAACACACTTCGCACTAAATCTTCCAGACACACCTGGCAGCCTTATTAATTTTGCATTTTCCATATAGTTCCCTGTTTATTTACTGATTATAAAGATAGAGGGGTTTGTGAAAACAGCATTTACTCAGTGCTGTGAAGCAGAATTTAACAAACAGTGACTCCATATGGTAGTTTAGCTGTATGGTCTTTCCATTTCTCTGACTCCGTATCTCTTCTCAGCGCAGTGTTGGTTGAAATGGGGTGAGTTGTGTATTTGATAGCGTGTACAAGCACGTGTGGCTGCTCGCAGCCGTGGGCTAAAAGGTCTGTTATTTCTCTTGGGAAACTCTATATCGTGTCCTCTCAGGTTCTCTCAGGTCTCCATCAAGCTTTGGGACAGTCTGACTGAACATGCCAGCTTCAGACTGATACATTTGGACGTGTTAAACCAGAGGTGAGGATGGTGGCATCACTGGCTTCACTTTGTTTTTTAAAACATAAGGGCAAATTTACATTTTAATTCTAATAATGTGGTAACATTTATCTTTAAGTACCAGGGATCTATCTTGCCCTCTTGTAATAAACTACAAATTTAACTATTGTTTTTTAGTACATTTAGAGAAGTGTTCTGAAGAGAAACTGCTGTTTTTTTTTTCTTTTCTTTTTTTTTTTGCCACTAATAAAAACCACAGTGAACACAACATTAAAAATAGCAAATACTGGCACTCATTATAACATACCATAAAAAAAATGAAAACTCCTGTTCAACAATTGGAGATGCTTCCTCTGTTTAAGATACATCCATGCTGCAGACTATTTTGATGAAATTGCTGGGGGAGGAAGAAAATATCTATTCTTTGGCCTGATGATAGCCACTAAATGATACCTTGAGGACATTATTAATCTTATTAAACAACTAGAGGCTAAAGTTTGTGAACAAACTTTGATGTTGGCTTGAGAAAGCCAACATGGGCAGTTTGAGTCAAAAGAGCCAACTGTTCTTGAGCCCAGCCCCGCTACCAAGAAAAAAAAAAGGCAGCAATTATTGTTTTTGTTTATTGCTTGTTACCTTTATTCTATTGAAGAAGCTGATTATAACAGCAAAATGGTCAACACCAGATATATTTCACAATAAGCAAATTACAAGCAATAGCACAAAAACAGGTTTGTAGCTGTTAATGTGCAGAAATTAAATAATAAAAAGTAAAATAAAATTGCATAGTCTTCATCAAAAATAGAGTGATGCTTGTTTCAGAATACGACAGCATTTTAGTGCCACTTAAAAAAAAAAAAATCCAAGATTTCGAGATTAGTCAAAGTCGGATTCACAAGAATAAAGTCAAAATATTTTGAAAATAAAAGTTAAAATTATGAGAATAAAGTCCAAATGTTTTTGAGAATAAAGTAAAAATATTTTGAGAATAAAGTCGAAATGTTTCGAAAATAAATGTCAAAATGTTTTGAGAAAGTCAAAATATTTTGACAATAAAGTTAAAATTGAGAATAAAGTTGAAATATTTCAAGAATAAAGTCATAGTATTTTGCAAATAAAAGTTAAAATTATGAGAATAAAGTCAAAATGTTTCAAGAATAAAGTCGAAATGTTTGAGAATAAAGTCAAAATATTTCAAGAATAAAGTCAAACTATTTGGAAAAGTTGCACTTTATTTTGATAGTCCACTTTAGACATTCTACTAACTATAAGTAACTTTGCAACTACATGTCAACTAATTCTCATTAATTTGCAACTACATGTCTACTAAATCTCAGAGCAGACTGTTAGGTTAGGTTTAGAGTTAGTAGAATAAGTTGACATATACTTGCAAAGTTTAGAAGAGTGTTAGAAGATATTAAGCAGACTGTCTACTAATACTCTAATGACTAGTTGACATGCAGTTGCAAAGTTACTTACTATTAGTAGAATGTCTGTGGACTATCAATATAAAGTGTTACCAGAAAATAAAGTCAAAATGTTTTGAGAATAAAGTCGAAATTCTGAGGATAAAGTCAAAGTGTTTCAAGAATAAAGTCAAAGTATTTTGACAGTAAAGTCAAAATTATGAGAATTCGTAGCAATTATGAGATTAAAGTTATAATATTTTGAGAGTATATTCTAGCCTATTGCGCAAGCAGATAGCCAGGATTGGGAGCACCAGGAGATATTCCAAAGTCTCAGCTTTTAAATTCTGTGAGTTTTATAGCAAAATACAAACAATATCTATTACAATAATGTGCTTTTCACTATCCTTAAAAAAACGCTGTATAATCCTCAGTTTAACACCATGTATTTTGTGATAAAACTGACAGAATTTGAAAGCTGTTTTTATATTAAAAGCAACAAAGCTCAAAATAATTGTGATTACTGGGTGGTGGCCACACTACAAATAGGCAGAATAAATGCAAAGACATAAAACATTATTTCCAAGCATACTGTCTCTGTGAGTAGGCTATAACACAGGATATGATTTCTGCTAATAATCATATAATACAAATTCTGGTAGCCTGGCAACTTCTCCTGGTGCTCCCAATTCAGGCCATTTGCATGCACAGGCTATACTCTCAAAATATTAGAACTTTAATTGCTAAGATGTAATTCTCGTAATTTTGACTCTATTCTCTCAACATTTCAACTTTATTCTTATAATTTTGACTTTATTCTCAAAATATTGCGACCTTTTTCTTGCAATTTCAAATTTATTCTTAAAATATTGTGACTTTAATCTTGTAAGTTTAGATTTTTTTTATTTTTTTATTTAGCATGGCACTTAAAACACAATCATTAAAACAAACAAACAAAAAAAAACAGGTCACCCTGGAGGAATACATTTTTGTGCGTTTCACAAATATTGTCAGTTTCTTCTCTTAGAGATTGTTAATGTGCTGTGGGTGATTTATTGCCACGTTTATGCTGTTCATGTACCTCTTTGTAAAGCTGATTTTCTTTGACACATTTATTTTTATTACCATGTATTTTTCCATGTTTATTTGCTCAATAAGTGAGTGGATACTGAGTGAAAGTTGACAACAAGTTGGTTAACTAATCAGGTCATTGAAGAACATTGCTCTCATGACTGACTGCCTGATCTTCATCTATCAAGTAAATAATGGAGCTGCACTAAAACATCTTAGTGGTTACTGGGTGATCTATTGTAAATTTAAGAACACTTCTGTGCAAGTCATCAATAATTTTGTTCCATTTTCCTAGAAGAGAAAGACTAAATTTTAATTGTGTTTATAAGAGTACACTGTGTAGATGATTTTAAACACGCTCTCAGAAAAAAGGTACAGTTCTGTCACTGGGGCAGTACCCTAAGGTATAAACGTGAAAAGGTACATCTTTGTACCTTACCTACCCCTAAACAGTACACATTAGTACTTTAAATGTACATTTTAGTACTTTGAAAGTACATATTGGTACCTTAAAGGTACATATTAGTTTATTTGTACCTTTTAACTTTTGGGTACCTCCCCAGTGACAGAACTGTACCCTTTTTCTGACAGTGCAGATGTGGACACAAAATTCCAATTTTGATTTTATCTTTTTAAAAAGATCTCACGCTGGATTTCATTCATATTTTAGCTGCGATTTTCTTGTCCACCCGTCACTAGCTGGCTAGTTATACCAGGTTTATAGAAGGTTGAATTGTATTGGTCTCTACATGGAATAAATTCTGGAATGTTGACAGTGATAGAAGGATCTGATATACAGTACAGAACAACCACGGCAGTTATCTGGATTGCTCTGGAGAGGATTACAGTGTAGCATCTGCTGATATTATGCATCCGTGTGGGAAAGTTATATGCCTGCAGTGTGAATGTCAGCAGAAAGAAATATGCGTGTTTTTAAAGGTGGAAAATAATCACTTTTTTACAGCATAGCCTAAATATATTTCCTGTTAATACCATAGAGGTAAAAAAAAAGTGCTTTTGCTGAGAAAACATGCTATCAACATTTAGCATGGTCTTTTGTTTGGCCAAGCAAGTTAATTAACTGTATTCAGCATGTTTTAGACAGAAGATTCCTTAATTGAATATTAATTTTTAAAACGCGAGAACAAATAAGGACTCGTATTTTTTATCTAAGGATTCGTAAATGTAAAAGCAGGAATGAACGATGAAACTGTCGGCTCTGCGCATTGGACACACTTACAACAATGACATAAATGGTAGCTTGTAGTTTGAAAATGGGTGCCGAGTGAGAGTCCAAACAGATGGAAAAACATCATGTCCATTGTTTGTGGATTTTGATGTGAGATTTTTTGCTGGAGGAAGTATTATGGACTATGGACTTTTTTTTGGCATTAGGTATTTTTGCCAGAAGCAATGGCTTAAAACATATGAATTTTTGGCTGAACTATTCCTTTAAAGACATAGTAAGAAGGTGATACAGATTGGCTTTAGCTATTTTGAATATGTTTCAAACTTTAGAGTGCTACTGTATTTATAATAAATGATGCCACATATTTAAAACCTTCATCTCTGTCTTAGGTTAACTGATGTGGTTGCATAATAAATGCCTCATCTTGATCTTTTGAAATATTTACATTTTTAGTGTAAGATGTGTTCCATCTCTAAAACCACATGTGATTTTTAACAAGGCATGTCACATAGGAGTAAGTGCAAATACAACAGAGGAGCAGCCATGCTCTTCTTTTTGCTCCAGCTGTAGACATTACTGAGCATCCGTCCTATAAGCTCCATACAAGAATGTTACTTTTTTAGTTTTACTTTTGTCAGCTGCCTGCTCTTAATTGTTCCAGATGGACTCTTTAGTCTAGCGAATGCTGTTACTTTTTTTTTTTTTTTTTGTCTGTATGGGATTTCAAATAAATGTGATTTCTTTTTAAAGTGATTTTAAATTATTGCATGAATCCTACTGTTTATTTTATTACTGTATTCAAAAACATTTTAAATATTTTTACTGAAATGTTGTTTTTTTTTTCACATTTTTACATTGTATAATAGTAAGATTGTTTTTTTTCTGTAGCATTTTTGCATTATCCCATTAAAATGAACAATTTTTTATGTTGCAGTTGATAAACATAAGAGGTTTAACCTCTCTTTGCATTTATTCAATAACATAAAATTCATTTGGGTTAAAATCACAGATGCCAGCAGATTTTTTTTTTTTATAGCTAGCAGCCATCAGATCAGTTTTCTGGAATCTGGGATAACACACCAGCTGTCACAGGTATCTAGCAGATCCTCTCGCCTCATTGTGATCCGATAATAGAGCCACCTGAGCAGCTTCAGATATTTTGTTATGCAAGCATGTAGAATAGAGCCGTTATATTTATGGAAATAACCTTTACTGAACTTGCCGACCTGTGCAGATAGACATCAAAGACACCTAGTCTCAGTTTAACAGAGTAGATTCATTATGGTTTCAGTTCAGGCTTTCCACAGGTGGAAACCATTTCAAATTTGAAGCTTTCTATATCCTGTGAGAAATTGAACTTTAATGTCTACTCAGACTGCTATGAATCCTAATGGTTTCCTTCAGTATGGCTTCATGAGAGATGTGGAGAGGTTGGCCTCTATGATGAAGCCCAGCCAGTGGGATGTGAGAGGGAGAGACTGGTTGCTGTGCTAATTACCACAGTGCCACAGCAAGCAGGAGGAGAGCATAAAAGTTATGCAGCATAGGTGGGTTTATTTGGCTTGACATATTGCGTTCCATTCAGAGAGTAACAAATGGAGTAAACACTCAAATTTATCATCCTAACTGTCCTTCCTGTCTACCATTCCCTATTGCAAAGTATTTACACTGATCAGCCACAATATTAAAACCACTGAGAGGAGACGTGAATAACATTTATTATATAGTTAATAAATTTTAAAGAATGCTAAAGATTGTTCCCTGATGGCAGTGCACTCTTTTAGAATGATAACGCACCCTGCCACACCAACCTGACCTTATGGTAATTCGTACATATTTTATGAGGTGGCTAATTTGTATGAATTAGTACAAATGACCTACCCCTAACCCCGCCCCTAAACCTACCTGTCACTGGGGTCTACAAATCGTACAAAATTGTGTGAGTAAGGTTGTATGAATTCATATGAATTAGCCACCTCATAAATTACGTATGGGTTGTTCGTGAGAAAGCGTTGGCCTCACTGCGAAAATGGTTCAGGAATGGTTTGAGGAACATGAGTTCAACAAGAGTTCAAGGCCTTGGACTCTAAATCCCCAGATCTCAATCCAATTGAGCATCTATGGCAGGGGTGCCCAAACTTGGTCCTGGAGGGCCGGTGTCCTGCAGTTTAGCTTCAACCCCAATTAGACACATCTGAACCAGCTAATTAATCTCTTACTAGGCATACTGGAAGCTTCCAGGCAGGTGTATTGAGGCAAGTTGGAGCTAAACTCTGCAGGACACCAGCCCTCCAGGACCCTGATACAGTATATGGGATGTGCTGGACCAAAAAATACAATCCATGGAGGCCTTAAACCTTGCAAAAGGATCTGCTGCTGGTGTCTTGGTGCCAGATACCACAGAACACATTCAGAGGTCTGGTAGAAACAATGCATCAATGCATCAAAGGTCTTTTGGCAGCAGGAGGAGGACTTACACAATTTTAGGCAGGTGGTTTTAATGTTGTGGCTGATCAGTGTAGCTTATCTTTAATTGTAAACAAATGCCAAGAAATGGGGATGTTCAAGAGCTCTTTAATGGCTAGTTTACACAAAGGAATGGTTCACCCAAAAATAAAAATTACCCCATTATTTACTCACCCTCAAGCCATCCTATGTGTATATGACTTTCTTCTTTCAGACAAATACAATCAGAGTTAAAAATGTCCTGGCTCTTCCAGACTTTATAATGGCAGTGAATGGGTGATTTTTATGTCCAATAAAGTGCATCCATCCATCCATCATAAAAAAAGTACTCCACATGGCTCTGAGGGTTAATAAAGACCTCCTGAAGTGAATTGATGCGTTTGTGTAAAAAAAATGCATATTTAAAACTTTATAAACCGTAATCTCAAGTTTCCGCTGACTGTCGTACGTGCATTCACGAGAGGGTGGCTGGCGTTCCAGCGGATAAAGTTGGACGTAGGTGTTGTCTCGCATAGAGCCAAGCTAGTCTTGCAGGAGCCAAGTTTTGTCTCCTCTTGGCTTATATCAAAGTCCTCCGACAGTTTTCTTTACAGATCCTTGTTTTGTACCTTCTAATTCGTGACAGGTGTTTTGTTTTGCTCAACTGTGCTTCCATGTCCGTCAGTTCCCTGTTCATCACTTCAGCGTTCAGCACTGCATTTGACCTACGTCCTACGTCATCCGCTGGAACGCCACTCTCTTGTGAACGCGAGTACGACAGTTAGCAGAAGCTAGAGATTACAGGTTATGAAGTTTTAAACATAGATATTTTTGTTACACAAACACATCGATTCACTTCAGAATAGGGGTGGGGGAAAAAATCGATTCACACATAATTTGCGATTCAGTCTTCTAGCGATTCGCACTGATTCATAAATTTCAACAATCGATTTTCTAGTTAATATAATAATAATAATAGCATGATGTTGTCGGGGAAAAAAACAGCATCGCTATGGAGGAGGGAAAACAAATACAGCCTGCCCAGTTTTCTGCTAGGGCAAGTGTTTGGAAAAACATTATATTAATTATTGATCTTTAGGGAAGTAAGGATGTGCTCAAATAGTAAATCCGTATTTGGAAAGGCACGGAAAACGAACAATGCATTCTAGCCGCTTGCTAGTGGTATCTTGTTATATTAGAGTACGTAACTTTCTTAGGACAGATGACTGATAGGACAATAGGAAATAATTTGCAGATCTTGAGCACCAATGACAAAGATCTAATCTTGTAAAATATGTGTTAAGTAGGTCTACTACCGCTCCGTGTGATCGGGAATTTTGAAAGTGAAAGCAAAATGCAAGTGCGCATTCAAAGCGGTTTCAGTGCTCTGCATATTAATAACGGCTCCCTGATGCCCGCAATTTATATACAGTACAATTGCCCAACTATATAATTGCGAGAGAAAGCACTGAAATATATTTTTTCCTCCCATCTCGTATTTAGGGGATTCGTAGTATGTCATTTCCTTTCTGAAGGAACACATCCGTCACATCCTTAATAGGAAGTGTAAATATTTTGGATTTATTAAGAAGTTTATAGTGAATAAGGAACATCTTGAGTCAGGACTACTATAGACTGTGGTGTGTTTTTGTGTTAAAATACTGGTGTGTTTGATGTCCAGTGTGCACAAAAAAATGAAAAATTGTGAATCGTGATTAAAAATTGAAAAACATGAATTCAGTTTTTGTTAAAATAATGACCTCAGTGATTTGAGTCAAATCGTGAGGTACCAAAAGATTCCCACCCCTACTTCAGAAGGCCTTTATTAACCCCCCAGAGCCACGTGGACTACTTTTTATGATGGATGCACTTTATTGGACTTAAGAAGATAAAGCTAGGAAGAGCCAGGACATTTTTTAATATAACTCCGACTGCATTCATCTGAAAGAAGAACGTCATATACACCTAGGATGGCTTGAGGGTGACTAAATCATGAGGTAATTTTAATTTTGGGGTGAACTGTCCCTTTAAGTGGCCAAAAAAAAACAAAAAACAAAATTGTCTTTTCAATTGTTAATATTGTTTTGGACCCCAGTGACATTCGTGGTATGCACAAAAACATTTAAAACATTCGTCCATTGAAGACAAAAAAAGTTTAATTTTTGGCTGAATGATCCCTTTAGTGCAAGAGAAGCTAGCTGCAGACAGTGAATGCTCATGAAAAAATAAAGAGATTTCTTGAAATTAAGCTGCTTGTGCACTTATGTTTTTGTGTTTCCTTGTTGATTCTGAAGGTTGCAGCAGTGGGGCTGAGCACCTCTCTTGGCTCCTGGCACAGAGGTTGTTAGGAAGGAAAGAAAATGTGAGAGGCTTTTTGGAGCAATAAAAGCATCGCTAAGGGCCCCTTTTCCTCAAGAAGCCCCGTTTCACCTCTGTTATTTTTCTTCTCGTGTTCTCTCTGTTTCTAGGAGCCACTCTAATCCCACACAATACTCCTGAAATAGAGGCTCTTAAAAAGAATGAGCGCATATTGACAGGTTCCAATTTCAGCACCGCAGATGAAAAATAAAAACTGGAGAATGAGCGAGTCTCACAACCTGGTAATCTATGCTGTAAGTTGGCCCGTAAGTGATCCCATTGGTTCTACAGATTTAGAAGGGCTTATTCGGTTCTTCACAGCATATTGGACAGAAGACCAAATGAAGCCCATGCATCCTTTGATATATCCTCATTAATGGGATTGTGTCAGCCTACTAGCAAAAGGCTGTAAATGTAGCTGCCTCCCACCTCTTTTCCCAATTTGTTTAATCACTTTTTTTTAATCATTTAGTAGCTAGCATTTCAATCTCAGATCTGTCACTATCCTCCAGGGGATGTTTGCTGATTTATGACTAGTGTACGTCCAGGTTCAGGACACATATTAACCCTTCACTGCCCCCAGGGACATACTGTGGCATTATTAAAGTATTCCTGCATTTGTAAGGCCTTCTGCAAAATATCTTCATTACTGTTTTATAAATAAACAGTACAGGAATTTGATAAGTATGTGATCAACATTTCTTACACCCTCATACTCATTTATTTAACAAAATTACAGTACCTCACACTCCTAAAAATAAAGCTGCTTCACGATGCCATAGAAGAACCTTTTTTGTCTAAATGGTTCCATAAAGAACATCTGAGGAACCTTTCTGTTTCACAAAAGGTTCTTTGTGGCGAAAGAAAGTTCTTCAGGTAATTAAAAGGTAAGAAAGAAATGGTTCTTTAAAAAACCTTGGATTGAATGGTTCTTTGTGGAACTAAAAATGGTTCTTCTATGGTATCAATGTGAAGAACCTTTTAAAGCATCTTTATTTTTAAGAGTGCAGGCTTCTTTACTCCATGGTACTCTAAGATAACAAACAGAAAATGTCAATCACCATCAACTTTTTGTGAATCTTCAAACCCTCAATTGTGGATGTAGTTTCCTTTTTGCATGATCTTTTTTTTTTTTTTTTTTTTTAAATATGATTGATCCAATTTTTTCCATTGACGTTTGTAGTTTACTTCTGAGTGTTGTTTAATCTCAGATTTGAATCCAGTTCTCAAGTTTGACTGAGAATACAACTTAAGAGCAGAATGTGATTTAGTTCCAGTGCCTAGTATATCCCACATCTACAGAAATGTTATGTCAACAGATGACAAGCAATAACACTTTTACACAGATTCATCCCCCCAAAAAATTGTATCTATAATAAAGTTGCATGTTGGGAGTGGGAGGTGATGAAACTGACTCTTTGACTGTGCGATGCTCATATTTTTCCATTTACGTCAAGCACTTTTTGCTCTGAAAAGTAGGTCACATTAAAATACAATTTGTGCAAATGCGTCATTCCCTCAAAACGTTTTATGTACGAAAATATGTTTGGACACATCTGCGATTTCAATTTCTGTTCTCTTTTTTTATTTGAACAAAGTAGTTTTGTTCTCATCATGCATAGATGTAAAAGCAAATCTTACCTAAAATCAATATAAAACTAACCAATCTTTCTAGATCTACAAGGGGCATGATAAAAAAAAAAATAGGACTGTAACCACAAAGAACTCAAATTACCTATTGTCGACCATGGTCTCTTCAATAAAGCAATAGTATAAAAGAAACATTAATTAAATTCTGCCTTAAAAAATAGAAAAGGCAAGTTTGGGTTCTGCTATCTGCATATGATTACCATTATTAGGGAGAGAATGATTGGAAAATGGAAGTTAATTATCTAGAATAATTCTTTCTTTCTTTTTTTCCTAAGTTGAATTTCCCAACTTCCAAGGTTCAATTATTCTTATCACCTAACACCCTTCATTCCTATTCCAGTTACATCCCTCAGCAGGTGGTAAATTATACTTTGGATTTCATACAGAACAGGTGTAGAATTGTATAAGCCTGTGAGTACAGAGTGAAAACCAGCAGTGATGATGCCATATATATCCTGGTGCAAAATTCAGTTTTTACCACTTCCTTGGCACGTACCTGATCACATACGTACTTTCGTACCGCATTTCTCAACAAGTCTGTTTAAAGTACTTGGTCCATTAGTAATTTATAGCATTGGCTTGGTAACACAGGTCTTGCATTTGCAGTACTTTGCACTATGAACAACATGCACTTTTATTCACTAAATTTTGAGATGACAAGAACATGTTGACAGTGGCAGTGCAATGTCCTACACCATACAAAATGCTTTACACAGAGTATGAGGTAATAACAAGGCAATGTGGATAAAATGAGTGACTTATCTTCCCAATGGATGTCCATACATTTTAAAACATGAAAGACATTTTCTTTTTGACGAATAACATTTTCATGTGTTAGGGATGAAGAATAATACACCAATTCCAGCACGATTGCCGCACTAATGCATGGATGTAAGTGGCCTTGGGCCTATAAATAAAACCATACAGATTTTAGCACATTCGTTCTGCATAAACTTAAACAACAGCAGGTGGTAAAAGTTCAAGTAGCTGGTTAAATAGGCTCATTTGAATAATCATACTTACATACGGTCTATTTTTGTTGAAGTGTACAAGATGAATTATTTTAAAGACAAGTGTATTCCATGTGTTGAGCTATCAGCTATTTCAGAATGAGTGATGAGTGTGTGAGTTTGTGTGTTAAACAGAGGGCAATGCGGATTGAGATTTAGAGACTTATTATGCCCCAAAATGACCATTTTGAGTGGAAGCACAAACATGCTGTTTGTCTCTTTAAATGCAAATGAGCTGGTGCTCCCTGCCCCCTTTTCCATAATAGGACTGTGTCTATACAGCTCGTAACTCAGATACTCTACTAAAAGACATCTGTTTGGTTTTAATTATCACGTCTGTCACACTGAAATCATGCATTTTAAATAATATTAGTTTAAACTTCTGATATAGGGTTTCACATCTGAAGCACGTGCATAGAAAGCAGCCGTCATACGGCATGTGAGTACTAATCTCTACTAAGTTCTCTTTCACATCTTATTGCGCTTAAACTGTCAAATACACATAAGTTTATGTTAAAAACGCACAAGTTACAAAAACAGTTGGTTATGTCTGTGAAGGTAAACAGCTGGGAATGAAATCACATGTTTATATTAGTCTGTATGGCAGAAGCATAGGTAGAAATGTGCAGATTAAGGGCAAGTAATATTATAGTAAGATCCCCTTTCTACGTCGCATGGGTAGCGAAATCTGACGCGTTAGTTTTTTCCATGCTTGCAGAAAAAAGCTTGCCAAAACAAAGTTACTGGGTCGTCTTTTATCACATTTTTTTTATGAGTGGGTAGATGTGCCTGGGACCTGATTTTGCACTTAAACACGACAAAAGTCAGATTTTCATGATATGTCACCGTTAAGAATTTGATGGAAAGCTAGTAATTAAATTGAATGTGAATTTAAAATGTTGGTAGGTTTAATTTATTTACACATTTGAACCAAATTTTTCCAAAATTTCTGTGGATAAAAGTTTACAGTATTTAATCAGCATTCTTAAATAAAAGCTTGAAAATCTGAAAAGTGAAGAAATATAAGACATAAATATTAATATTGTAACTTGCAGTGTCAAATAAATTATTAGGCCTGTACTTATCAAATATTCTTTTTTTTAAATTCTTTTACAGTGTAGTTGTGTAACAGTAATATTTTTCTATAGCCTTTTTTTTATAAGAAGCAGCCTAATAAATAATTTTAAAATAAAAACACATACTAAAAAAAAAATAATAATAATGTTCTGTACTTGCATGTCAAGGGACTATTAACCAACCATTTTTTTCTGACAGTGCGAAAGTATTAAGATAAAGCATGAAATAAATATTTAGTTTTATTTGTTGTAAGTAACACTGCTGGCGGAACTGAAAATCTCAATATGGAAATGAAGCTCAGACTTGAAAGACTACTATTTTGTTCAGTTACATTGTACATGGTTGATGCATAGTGTTTTCAGTTATTCCAATTGAGTTCAACAGTTATATGAAAAATGTCCCATGCTGTTCCCAAGGGTACAGTTTTATTTGTTTGTGTTAAACATAATCAATTACCAGTGCTCTGGGAGTCCCATAGGCACTTCCTCCAACATCCATGTTGACATGACCCTGATGGATGATGCCACCCATGACCGTCATGAACTGCCTACTCAGAGTGATTAACAACATCTCATACATAACAAGGACATTAGATGCGCACATAACAGTCTCAGTGCTTAATTCCTATTGTAGTATTCCAGCAAACATTGTGACACAAAAAATGTCTGCAAATCTGAATTATTTATTTGAGCTATTCCCTGCAAGTGTGTGTGTATATATGTTTGTGTGTTGTTACCTGAGGTCTATAGGGTCATAGGCAGAGCTTGTTAACAATATAAACCAGACACAACACATCACTACACATTTGTCATGAATTTCATCCCGTTTTCCAGAGGCAACCCGGTTCAACTCATCTTGAAGGACAAAGCTCTGACATAGACAGGTATCAGATCAAACCAGAAGGCAATTGATTACCATAATAACCAAACAATGCCTCATCTCTCAAGTTAGATAAATGTCACACTGAAAATAAGTCAAGACTAATAATGTCTGATGGTGGTGTGGTCAAAGTAAATCAGTTTCTTTGCAAGCAGCTATTACAATTGTATTGTTTCAAAATGTGTCTGCACAAATTTGTCTGACAGAACAAATGATGGCAGGAGTTGTGATGGCATTGTATAAATATGGGTAAGGAGCGATCATGAAAACTGAATTTTTCCTAAAGAAGCTATTATATAACACATGCTTACATATACTCCACAAGACGAACTGAATTAATAAAAAACTCCATTCAAAAGTTTACATACCCCTTAATCTAAATTCTGCCGTTTTTGTGTCCTGAGCAGTTCTCACTGTTTTTCAGAAAAAGAAATCTACACATTTGTCCCCTTTCCAACAATGACTATGATTTTGAGATCCGTACAGAAGGCAACTCAATGTTTTAAGAGCTGGGGGTGTAAACTGTTGAACAGGATGATGTTTTTTTTGTTTTGTTTTTGGTTGTTTCTTGTTTTCTTTTTTTTCCTTTTTTCATTTAGTACTGCCTTTCTGAATGTTTCCCAGAAGACAAAATAAGTACCCCAATCATCCCATTCAAAAAGTTAACATCTTTGGGCTCACAATACATCGTGTTGCCTTCTTGAGCATCAGTAAGTGTTTTCATCTTTTGTAGTAGTTGTATTGTGTGCCCCTCAGTTGTTCTCAGTGTGAAAATCATACAGTCAATGATGAAAAGGGATCAAGTATACAGAAGATGCTGGAAAACCAAAGAATGTGCAGCATGGTGCATTTTTGTGAGCAACAGCAGGCAGTTAAACTTATGAACAACTATAACAAAATAATAATAAGAAATATAGCTGCAATTACTACTGCTAAAACATATCACATGCAACCCTAGTATTCAGCTGTCCAATTGTGTAAAGTTGCTCATTCTACTCTGCATTCAAGCATGAAAATTACCTCATTTGAGTGTGCACTTCAAGAATAATAAACGTTTATTGTGATATAACTTGTTTAACTTGTGTTTTACTAGAAGTTGTGTACTCTCTATTTCACCTAATATTGGTTAAACCAACAAACCTGTGTCAAGTGTGGATTAATTGATTAATTAATCAACAGTGTTACACAAGTATTATTGCTGCAAATTTTAACAAGACAATGTTACTAAAAATAATGTTTTTATGAAAATATATTTCTGAACATACCATATGCTCAGTAGTTCTAGGCTGCCATGTTGAGTATAGGCCCAAAACACTAAAAACTTGTCAAAAACTTGTCAAAATGTCATGTCAGCTGTGTTACCCAGTAAAGATAACGTGGTGGACAGTAGCAAACATAGATGGTATTTTATGCACATATTCCTACAGATCATCTTTATTTATATAGCACTTTATACAATATGGATTGTTTCAAAGCAGCTATATAAGGTCATGTTTGGGTTGTGAGGAAAAAGGAAAACTGTTTTCTTCACATTGTCAAATTCTAAATGTACCCAGTTATAGCTGTTTTTATGTTGTTTTTTTATCCTGTTACAGCACCACCAAGTGGCCAAACTCTGCATTGTTTTTTGTTGTTGTTGTTGTTTTGTAATTTGTTATCTCTTTCCATGTAAGAGTTATAGGCAGTTTTTGTCCACCGTGAGCCAAGGAGAGGCCATGACTAATGTTATAAGCGATTTCGTATTTTTGATCACTGTAGCGCCACCATCAGGCCAATTTGGGTGAGCCTTGGTCACATTGTAGGCGGTGTGAGTACTACCATTCCTCCAAGTTTCAGGTCTCTATGGCATACGGTTTGGTCTGTCCGATCAGTTTTAGCTAGAGAACACTGATTCTTGGCCATTCTAACAATTACAATAAAGTTTCAGCGCTATGCGCTTGAACCTCTAAGTACAGTCAGGACAGTACTAAATATTATAAAAGAACATGATCCCTTTAATTTTGTTAAAATGATCAACATTTTGCATGTTCTGCAAGGGGTATGTAAACTTATGAGTATAACTGTATATATATATTTCTTTACTAAAGTAAAGAGCAGTCAGTATGTGGACTATCAGTGGACTTCTAAAGATTAAAGTTAATGAAATGGTTCAGTGTGAAAGTCTGTGGATCCAAATTACTTTGAGAATTTGTTAAGAGAGACAAGACCCTCTTTACTTTGTCTTGATGTGCTAATCTCAGCATTACTTTCTGATTTGCACATCCATGCCCAGGTGTCTTCTTTAATTTGTAAGTCTTTCTTGAAGCAATCTGTGAGCACAGGCACTGATGCCACTTAAATATCAAAAGAAAGTGTACGTGTAGGATTATGAAAGATCTGGCAAGATTGGATGATTTGTGACAATTTAAACTCTATTATTAACAAGTTAGTCATGCTTTAATGTGTCTTACCAGTTTCTTTACATCTTGAGCAATGAAAAAACCCTTTCATATACTTCTTAGGATACTTACTACGATTTAGCTGATTGGGATCACTGCTTTGACCTCACAGACCATATTTCTGAAATATCTCAGAACAGGAGTTCTACTCAAGTCTCAGGAGCTTCATTAAACCAGTTTGTGTCCATCGTTGAAGAGAAAAGAGGCGAAGCACTGGCTGGTGAATCCAGCTGACAGTTTATGACAGTGAGCAGTGTCTTTGAAATGACACATTCAGTTCAGCAGAAAAGAGATTTGCCCACTGATGGATGTGATGAAAGTCATCAAATGCTTCATTCCAAAAGAATGACATGCAAACACTTCGTTTATCATTTTTTTTACATTTGTCCTTATAACAATATGTTGCCTGCTGGCAACTTCTATCACATTTTTTAAACTAAAATAGGCTTTTATGCAAACAAACAAATAAACAAACAGGAATGACTACTGAACATTGTTAATATAACCTGTAGGCCTACTACAATCACATATGTGTAGTATATATACATCCATCAAATCACTTTTATTTAAATAGCATTTTCTACAATGGAGATTAATTCAAAGAAACTTCACACTAATAAACATGAAAATAACAGAATCAATGATGCACACTTCATCAAATGAGTCAAATTCAAAGTTTGCTGTAAGCATCTCTGCAAAAACAATAGTCATTAATCAGCTAAGCTAATTATGAAATGAGTTCAGTTCAGCTCAGCTATAAGCAGCTCTACAGAAGACAGTAGTGTCGTTTTTCACCTCAAGACAGTTCAAAATTGGTTCAGTTCAGGCTAATAACAGTCGCAGATGTTGCGAAATTCATCAAACAAAGGCAACTGATCCTTCAAAGGAAGTTTGATTGATAGGCAATCTGACCAATCGTAACACCGAATCTACCATTTTGTCCGACAAACTAACCAGACAGTAGAGTAGATTAACATTTGATGAACTTGAACTGCATGTATTAATGTCTTTCTGTGGTTGAAACAAGATACCTTCTGATGTTCATACATGTTTATTTTGCGTTGTAACTGGTAAACAGAAGAGATGATCGGTTCACATGCCGCTTGAACTCAGAAGCTACAGCAATCTGTCACGACACATTAAAGAGCCACAAACCAGTATGTATTGTTTGAATTTCTTACAAAATGACAAAATTTGAAAGCTGAGACTGTTTCAAACTTAAAGTAACCTGCTCTGTCTTGTCTGTCGGTGTGTTGTTCATTTCCTCTTTGCTCCACAATGTATATTTAACTGTGTGAGAACATGATGTGTGGCATGAGAGCACCATGGCTTGTCTGTCGTAGCAGTGGAGTAATGAAGGGGGGCGGGTAGTTGGGAAGGGTCAGTTAAGTAATAAAGAAGCTCTATAGAAGACGGTGTCATCATCCAGCTTAAAGGTGACCTATTATGTCCCTTTTTACAAGATAAAATAAGTCTCTGATGTCCCCAGAGTGCGTATGTGAAGTTTTAGCTTAAAATTAAAATGGCCACTTTTAGGGTATGAGCCAAAATAAACCGTTTTTGTGTTTGTCTCTTTAAATGCAAATAAGTTGGTGCTCCTGGCCCCCTTTTCAAAAACAAAACAAGACAGTCTCACGCACTGCAATTGTCAGAAAGTCTCAGTAGTGGTGTTCAGTCTTACATGTTTGAACCGGAATTGGTTTAAAACTCATTCATCTGATTGTCTTGTACATATAAATGCGCGTTTATGAATTACACAGACAGGTGTAATTATAAAAATAACGACCAAGCTGGTCTCATGGTGCCATTGCATGCTATCACAAACTTTATAAGTCCCACTTATGATTATGAGCTCTACAAATTCAAGCGGTCGACTTCTCATTGCTTTCATATGAATTTTTTAACTACCACATTCTCATTTACGATCATTCTGGTAGCACATGAAGACCGCATCAGTGAAAACAGCCAGAGACAATGGTAGCTTTAGCAACATTAGCCTTACAGAGTGCCAAGAAGCTTTTTTTAGAAAAGCATTTTGGAAAACAAAAGTGTGAAACTGGAGCTGATGTTCACGCATGAAGCATTGCTGTTGATCCCTAAACAAATAGGAGATTTTATAGATTTTTTTTTTTCTGGGACATTTCCTTCAAAAATGAAATTTAACCACAGTGTCCTCAGCAGGATCGAGGGAGTCTATAGAGACTCCTATGTTCATTGGTGCGTCCCGAAACACACAACACTTGCCTCTTTGGCACTTACATTGTGTATCTCCAGCAGCTACAGCTAGAAAACAGTAATGGCAAACTACTGCTTCTGATTTTTTGGGATTATTAAAAAAATGAAAGGATTTTTACTATTTTAGGCTTGTTGTTTTCACACACTGCAGCCATACATCTGCGTTCAAACACCTTATTGCATAATAGGTCCCCTTTGACCTTCTCTTAAAGTTTTGTTCTCGGCCAATAGTGTCAGTGCAGTCAAATCAATAATGCAGTATTACTGAATAGTATGTATTTCAAACCCCAACTATGCAAGCCAGAAGGTGACATCGGTAAGGAACCCAAACTCCATCAGGTGACAGAAATGGAGAAAAAAAACATATTTGGGGATTGATATTGTTCAAACATTTTCCATCCAGCTCCTGTCCAGCAGGTTAAAACATGAAGAAAAAAAAAATAACAAAATTAATGTGACACTGCAGATTTGCATACTGTTATGAAGTAACCGCCTTTTATGAAAGTATATTTATGGAAATCTGTACCCTGATGAAACATCAGGTCCTTTGTTTAGAAGAGAAGTGGCATGGCCAGAAATAAAAGAAAAAGCTCAGGCTGGGTTTAGCTGTCAGGAAGGAGAAATGTACATTCTGCTGTTGGCTTTCAGCAGAGAAACTGAAGACCAAAGCACAGCTTCAACGCAAAGCTATTGACAGCAGCTGACAGAAACTGAGTCACAGCCTCTACAGGCTACTCTGCTGGCTGGAGAGCAATGGAATTAAATCACTTAGCTTAGTTTTAAGTACATGTCACTTTTTTGGCTGTTTGAAGTGAGCTTGCCTCTGTAATGTAGCCTAAACAGAATACTGTACTGTTAAGAAGGTCTATAATTTATCTAGTAATAGCTAACCAGATACAGCACTTTTGCTCTTGGGAACCTCAGAATGTTTGATCCAATTACCTTGAACTGGCAGGGTCATGTGACTAATCACTTTGAACCTACGGGAAAATGATGTCATGTCAATGCTGATTGGCTGATGGCGTCACAAGAGCATGACCTTGACAAGCCTGTCACTTGCAACTGTATTGAGATGTGACAGTAAAAGCAAGCAGACAGTGAAAAATACTCTGTATATCCTATTCAAAGATTTAAGGAAAAAATGTGTATCAGGTTTGATAGGAGAGAGTTTGAGAGCTTTTAGGTAAGGCTAAACGTTATGTTTTTGCTTCTGATAGTTTCAGTGTAATTAAAGAAAATGTGAACCTGCATTGATTAAGCTGCATACCCACTCAGATATTACACCCGCTCACAGCCTCTGCTTAATCTGTATTTGGTGTTTGACTGAGTCATATGAGAAGAACCTTCAGTAGCGAGAGGATGAGTGCACTTCAGGGAGTGAAGTGCGCACGATGCTTTCCCTCTCTGTCATATTCTATCTTCTCCTCTCCTGGTGAGAGAATCTAAGCACACGAGTGATGAGTAAAGCTTCCTCCACACATTTAGACACATATACACCACCAAATTTTCATCTGAAGAGCATGTGTGCTACCTCATCTCGGTTCATGGTTCCTCTGTTCTGTTTGATTGTCAGTAAGTGAAACTGTGACTTACTTTGTGGTCTTCTCCACCTGACTTCTAACTTCACAAGGAACATGGGTATCCACTTTCAGATTGAATAGATACAGTACAGTTCTCACACTCTGAAATATTCTTATTATTGATTCTTAATATTATCTGAAAAGCCATTTGGTCTAGTTTAATGAACTTTAAACTTCAAACACACAAAAGAAGGAATGTTACAGAGAAATATGTTTGCATATTAAATCATAAATGGTTAGTGTAGCTTGTAAATTTTAAACTGACACAAAATGGCTTATTTTTCCTGAAGGAAAAATGGATGGTTTGTGGTATTCTACATCTTCATTTCACATATGGTTGTAAATATTTTAAGGTATACAAACAAATTTGTAATTCTTGTGTGTGTGTGTATATATATATATATATATATATATATGGCTGTGTGTGTTTAAAACCTTTTTCATGCTCATCAAGGCTATATTTATTTGGCCAAAAACACAGAAAAAGCTGTAAAATTGTGAAATAATTGCAATTTAAAATAATTGTTTTCTATTTTAATGTATTTTAAAATATAATTTATTCCTGTGATGTACAGCTGAATTTTTAGCGTCATTACTTCAGTCTTCAGTGTCACATGATCCTTCAGAATTTTTTTTTCCAGGATTCTTTAAGGAATAAAACATTAAAAAGAACAGCATTTATTCAAAATAGAAATGTAACAATATAAACTACTGTTCAAAATTTTGGGGTTAATATTTTTTGTCTGTCTTTTTCAAAGTTTTTAATATTTTTACTCAGAAAGGATGTGTTAAATTGATTAAAAAGAGAGAGAGAGACTTGCTTTGTTGTTATTTTCTTTTAAGAAATGTTGTATAAATGCTGTTCTTTTTTTTATTTTTTTATTCATCAACGAATCCTGAAAAAGGTATCAGGTTCCAAAAAAAAAAAAAAAAAAAAAAAAACTGATAAAAAACAACCAGCACAACAGTTTACAACACTGATTGTCAATCAGCATATTATATTGATTTCTGAAGGCACTGATGACTGGAGTAAAGATGCTGAAAATTCAGCTTTGCATCAAATTTGTTCAGCTTTGTCATCAAATAAACAAAGCCTTGGTGACCATAAGAGAATTCTTTAAAAAACAATAAAAATCTTACTGTTCCCAAACTTCTGAATGGCAGTTATATATATATATATATATATGTGTGTGTGTGTGTGTGTGTGTGTGCATGCGCACTATATATATATCTGTATATATTTATATATTTAATTTCTTTCGTATAGAGGTGCAATAAAACTGTTCTCATACTTTGCTACATACTTTCCTTTTTGAGCGTACATTTTTATTTGAGCACTAATGATTTAACAGCTGCTTTAAAGGTTATGCCCAGCATCCTTCTTTGATCCAATTAGCTATGACAGGAACAGAAATAGCATAGCAGAACCGACTGCATTAGATGAATCAGTGGATCTAAAATGGGAGAGAAAGATGGAAAAATGGGGTGCTACTACGAGACACAAAACACTGCAAGTTTACACAGAGAGCTTAACGTGAATATTGTGAGCTAAATATATTGAAATGTCAGTCTCCCCCACTCCGTCTGTCCTTCCCCGTCTATCTGTCCACTCCACTCTGCACACAGTGCCTAACAGTGCATGCTGTTTTAGCTCCGAATTAATCCTCTTTCCTCAGGGATCTGTGTGTGATGCAATGGTTCAATGCTACTGTTATCTGCTCTCTTCTACAAGTGTATACCAGAGTCAAATATCAACATATGCATTATTGTTAGCATATGCATTGACCCAAAATCTGTACATATTTCTGTAAAATGATTTCTTGTTTCTCACGCATTTCTAAACACAGAAACACAAACATTCCTCAAATAATTTCAAAAAAGTCTCTTTTGTTCTGTCAGTATTTTTACTCTTTGCCTCTGTGCATCCACCAGGGACTACTGGGATTGCTTCCTGAATGACAGTCGTCTTGGGTAGAGCTGTAAAGATTTGCAGGATGTTGTTTTATTTGAACTTCTTTCCATAGCGTATCTCTCCATGAGCGGCTCTGCTTAGATGTGAGGCAGCAGAAAATTTGTGGAGAAAAAAGGTAAAAAAATACAACAGCATAAAAAAAATATGTTCTAATCACCATGTAGGCTGTAGGCATCCATTTTTACCATCCCATTAGCACTTTAGGAAAGGCTAGAACTCGGTGCAAGATCCAGGATGGTGCTTGTAAAATAGTCTCTTTGTGACGGTGAATGTGTCTAAGAAGCTTCAATGATTCAGAACCCCTGGTTCAACTCCTGGTAACACAAGGAGTTCAGGCCAAATAGAGCTTGCTAATCACAGAGGGGGGCTCTCAGACGGAATGACTTGGCTATTATATCATTCTTGTCCTCCGTGTACCATGCTCCATTCATTTTTTAACCACACACCATGGTGCTTCTCTACAGTTCTCCACACTCCTGTTCGGTGTGACTTACAATTGTATTTTTCATCTGTTTTCAGCCACAGTTCATTTTGCACAGTATTACACTATATTTCCTAGCACAGCATGCTTATCATCTAGTCATCCCAACTGATAAACATGGGTTCTTGTCAACACGAAGCAACAACACTTAATGTTAATGATGTGACTGTACCATATAATGCATAAACAAATGGCAGAAACATAATTTGATATATGGAAATATAATATACACTTGAAGTCAAAAGTTTACATACGCCTTGCAGAATCTGCAAAATGTTAATTATTTTACCAAAATAAAAGGTAAAATGTTATTTTTTATTTAGTACCGATCTGAATAAGATATTTCACATAAAAGGACATTTACATATAGTTCACAAGAGAAAATAATGATGTAACCTGAATGATCCACAGCTGTTGTTCATGAGTCCCTTGTCTGTCCTAAACAGCAAAACTGCCYGCTTTTTTCAGAAAAGTCCTTCAGGTCCCACAGATTCTTTGGTTTTTTAGCATTTTTGTGTATTTTAACCCTTTCCAACAATGACTGTATGATTTTGAGATCCATCTTTTCACACTGAGGACAACTGAGGGACTCATATGCAACTATTACTGGTCCAAATGCTCACTGATGCTTCAGAAGCAGAAACGATGCATTAAGAGCCAGGGGTGTAAACTTTTGAACAGAATGAGCATGTGGACATTTTTCTTATTTTGCCTAAATATCATATTTTTTCATTTAGTACTGCCCTTCAGATGCTACAGAAGTTACATGTTTCCCAGAAGACAAAATAAGTTACATTTAAAATTTCACCACCTGTCTCTTAATGCATCTTTTGTTTTTTATTCTGAAGCATCAGTGAGTTCTGAAGCGTCAGTCGTTTTTGGAAAGGGTTCAAATACACAAAAATGCTGAAAAACCAAAGAATCTGTGGGACCCGAAAGACTTTTCTGAAGAACCGCGGGTAGTTTTACTGTTCGGGACAAACAAGGGACTCATGAACAACTATCACTAGACAAAAAAACCCCCAAAAAACAGATTAATTCAAGTAACAACACAGTATTAAGAATCAAGTGTATGTAAACTTTTGAACAGGGTCATTTTTAAAAATTCAACTATTATTTTATCTTGCGGACTATATGTATGATTCCTCTTATTTTGGTAAAATAATTAACATTTAGCAGATTCTGCAGGGTGTATGTAAACTTTTGATTTATTGTATGTTCCATGAAGCTGCAGAAGTTGATCTCAAATGCATTTTAGCACTTAATTCTGGAAATGTATTTGTTTTATGTACATATGTACTGTATATACACATCTGCAGGTGTGACAGCATAGGTTTTAATGTTTGTTGTTTTCACTTGTCGCTTACCATCAATGGATTACTGAAATTTCAGAAGGCATACAGTATATGCTATAAAAACTGTTTCTGTATTTCCACAGCTGAGTTTGGGAACCATACTGACAAGATGAATGTGATGACAAGATGAAGTGAACCTCTGTAATTAAATTGACCCTTTGACCTCTCATTGTTAATATGCTGTGATATGTGTTCGTCATTTAATCCATCAGTATTGGTCTTTATAGTTGATTCTGTTTCCTCATGCATTAAAGCAATGCACTCCACAATCTATATTAATATCTAACAGGCAAACAATCCTATTTCAAATTGCTGATACTTTGCTTCACATGTTCAGTGTCTCTGGTTATTACTTGCATATTGATGTTGATTAGTGTTCAAACTGAGTGAAGCCATTAGCACATTAGCAGTATTTTCTGGTGTATGGGACGCATGTGCCTGACTGCACTGTCAATGCTTATTTTCACTCAGAGCAAATCCTCCTTGTCCTCCTTTTAGGGTTTAATGTTTAATGTAGTTTCATTCTCACAAAGGTATATTTTATAAACAATAATTTTAACTCAAATCATTATATCATGTGCATTTATTTAAATAGCCAAGACACTACTGTCATTATCCCACCAAATTCCTACAGAATTACTTGATCATCTTGTCTGGGGTTTATTTTGTGATAATGACCAGCTGTCTGAAAATTGTCACTTAGTTACTGCATTTGTAATGATTTCATTTGCTTTCATGTGGTGTCATAACTTAGCAGCCTCAAGGAGGAGATGCCCTAATGGCTGGAAAAATGGGATTTGTTATGGCTGATGAGAAGTAAAATTGCAATTTAATAACACATTGGAATTTTGACAGAACAAAACACCTAATTACAAAAAGCATACACATTAAAATGCTTATGTGCTGGCAGAAATTAATAACGTAAAATAATAAACCAGATTTGGCTCACACTGCTTCTCAATAACATAAATCATTCTTGCATCTCATGGTTTTCACAGGCAAGGATTTTATGCGTTGTACATGTTCATCTGTTTTAATAATTTCATTTCATGATTTGCATTTTGTAACACTTACCCAGAGTCTTCTGTGATTACCAATTACTTGCCTACTTGGAAATCAGACCACATGTTTTTATGGTGTTTCTTGGGAAACATTGGTGGTGTAAATTATTCTGCTTATTAAATCCAGGTGGTTTGCATTAGGTGTAGGTGTAAACAAGAGTTTGCTTCAAAGAGAGAACAAAGCAGCTGATGTTCCATTAACACTTATAAAAAATCATGTATTCATTTGACTTCCACCCAAGTCCACCAACGCATCATATTTATTAGATTCAAACAGTAAGAATTTCTAAGATTTCCAAATACCTGCAGTACTCCAACTCTGCCACAAGGAAAAAAATCACTGATTGTAATAACTTCTAATGTATTTTGTTGTGCCGCTCATGTCCAGTGTAGACACGGTGTAAGATGGCAACATCGGACCAACATGCAACACGTGACATAGCTTCACATTCCAACCCAGTCTCATGGCAATTCATTCATATTTTACGGGGTGGCTAATTCGTATAAATTTGTACCACCACACTCAAATTTGTGCAATTTTTTTTGGTTGCTAAATCGTACATATTTATATGAATTACCTACCCCAACCCCACCCCTAAACCTACCTGAGTGTGTAGATGACATGAAGTGACGCAAGATTAGCTCCATTGAAAACACATGAACACACATATCATACTGTACACACAGCTCCCGATTTGGGCAAAGTTAAGCTCTGCAAGCTAACCTTGTTTTCTCTTGTCAGCGTTTGACGTATGCTATAGTTTGAAAACGCATATTTTTTCGTCCGTTTTGGCGCTCTGTCCACACCGAGACAGCAGTTTTGTCAAGAAAAAACTGAGCTTTTTGAAAACGCTGTCCAAAGTGGATCAATTTGAAAACACCATTTTCTCTGTGAAAACAGAGGCTTTTGAAAATGATGACGCATGTTTAGTCATGTAAAACATACAAATAGACAACTATTTATACCGGTAATTGTGCCTGTTATGTGCTATTTTCTTTCACACTGTTGCTAAAGATATTTACTTTGTACACTTTTCATATTACAGTCCTAAAAAGATGACAGAAAATGTATTCACAATTGTTGTTCTGCAGCAAAACATGAGGGCAGCTTCTTTTTAGATAAAACATGAGTGAACACGACATGGATGTGTCAGTGAATGATGAGATATTTCTGTAAATAAAATGATCCTGCCAGAAGAATTGCATGAAAACGTACTATGTCTGTTCCGTTTGTATCATCTCTGAGCTTTTATGAAGTTTTACACATGCGCAGTAAGGAAGTTTCAGTGTGGATGAGAAACTTTTTGAAAACATTTGAAAACGGTAGTGTGGACGGAGAGCGTTTTAAAACAAAAACTCAGTTTTCAATTGTATCCGAATTAATGTAGATGTTGCCATAGAATGAAAAGCATTTGCTGGTGTGCAAAACATATACTTTACAGGAATTCCTTAAGGTTATTGCTGTTAGTTTGGCAGCCAACAACAGCGTAGTTTACTCTGCACATTTTTATATTTAGTGAAGAAGTTTCATTTGAATTAATTCAGTCGATTTTATTATTTATTTTAAGATATTTCTAGTACTATACAGACCGGAACACGACAGCATCATAACGGAAGTTGATTGTGGATAGGCGCCACGTGAGTCTCGAAATCTCTTGTTTATACAGCAGCTTATAATAGAGGCTCGAACACTGTCTGAATAAACGTGCAACGGAAGTTAAGCCTGTATATCACCTGTAACCACAGCAACAGTGACTAAAGTAAACAGTGACTGCAAAGTCTTATAACATTTCACACAACAAAAGTTCAACTGACGGTATTTCATCCGTCAAATCTTAATTAATCAGCGGCAGCTTTTATACCTCAGTAAACAGCGGAGCATTTGAATCGTGCATAGACCACACAACTGTCTGGAGCAGCTCCAGTGGAGAACAGTGACTGGATCTAAATCTTCAGATGACACACAGCTCATATCTGCGTCTCTGTAAGTTACCAAAACCACACATGGAAATCCCCGACAAGCTAAACGCCTATGTGCAGCGCAGAGTGCACTGTATGATGTGACGGACAGCTAAGTTCAGCAGGGCTTCGCCGAAAATACGGTCGTTAGTCCTGAATATTTACGGTTGTGAGTTCGGTAATACAATGCGGTTGTCAATCACGTAAAGAACTAAAACTGTGTGTGAATGTAAACGCATTAAGTACCAAGGACTGACAACACTGTTCTGCTGCTGTCTGACGCGTGTACATTTCGACTAATCCATAGTGCCTTTGAGGAATTAAATGTTATTACGGCATATAGCATTTACTGCATTTTTAGTAATCCATGAAGTGCCACTGAGGAATTAAATATTATTATTAATGACATTATGACATGGACCTGAACTCCAATATACTGGTACAGTCATTTTTTTCCCTCTGTGCTAGTATGACCAATCCCATTCATGTTACAAAGAAACAATATACTAAAGGCAATATACTAAAAAAAAAAAAAAGTGAATAAATTAATAACCTACTGTGTAAGTATGTTTCAGCTGTATTTCGCATGTAAGCCACTACACGCAATGTCTCTCTCTAAATCCATTTTTCCACTCTGGCATTCCATACTGTACAGTATGGCAGCTCTGTGAATACGTCATGAGGACATTGTTTTCATATAATCCAGATGAAACTTGTTACATCATCCTCTCGCATGACTGCTCCTCAGAAGCAATGCACAAACATATTTTGTTTGTCTGCCTTTTTTACTTTCATTGTCTTTTCTTACGTATTTTTTAGTTGCCCCTGCTTCATGGTCGAGCGGTTATGGCAGGAAATGTCAATCTAGTTCTGGTTCTTGTTTTTTTTTTGCTTCCTAAACTGTCCTCATTCTTTCTTCTCATCTTTCATAAAACACACACACATTTCCAAACACATAAAGCTAAGTGAAAAGCTGACAATGGTTTTACAGAACTGTCTTTTCTAAGTTGCATCAGAGCAATATAAAGACATAAATGCTTTTTAATAAGTATTTCTAATAAAAATATCAAAACATCCTTTAAACAAGATACATTTATTTGAGAAGCAAAACTGTGTAAAATAAAAACATGTAACAAATATGAAAATTATTTCTGCAGTTAACAATTTTTTATTTAATATACTAAATAAAAACTTCCTGGATAAACAATGTCAAATGTTCCTTGTAAAGCTAAATGTGAACAAGGAGTAATAATGTGGACCTCCACCCACGAGATTTTAGCACTACATGCACATACTACACAATCTGAACACTCAAACACAATCTTGGAATATGTAAATCTGTTCAATGCCCCTGAGAGGAAGAGGTTAGAATAATGTCAAACCCACAACCTTCAGCCATTCATATGACTGGAACTAATATGCCTCGACCTCTTCTTGAGTCTGAAAACTGCCTTAACATTTTGCAAAAGTACATTTTAATAGCGTACGTTCATTGACATTTTCTTATGTCTCTTGTCAGCCTATGGGAGTTGGACATTTTAGTCCTGGTAGACATTGCATAGTCATCTGTATTGACATGATTCCATCTGTCACTTGACTGTAGCAAATGGTAAATGTAACATAACATAAGGGTCAATGCTCTTGTCCATCACTGACAATGTGCTTGGTCCTTTATGCACTGTAAAGCCAAATAAATTCAATACACTCAGAGAATTTAAATAAATGTATTGCCTCAAAGTTATTAGGTAATCATTTACAAGGGTAATTTTTCTCTTGAGATGATTAGAATTACCCGTTTAATTGCAAATGGTTACAACAGAAAGTCACGTTTGCACTTCCTACATAATGCAATGAATGAATGAATACATGCATATGCATGCATTCCTAAATTATGAGAAAGTCTGTTCTTCTGCAAAATGAGAATAATGAATTTAAATTATGCTACACCAGGTTTACCAAATGGAAACACATGCAAATGAAAACAACACTAAATAGGCTCAATGCCCCATATTAATTGTAAATTACAGCAGTTGGCATGTCCCATTAGTTCACATGCTTTAAAACAATGCTTAAAATTGGTTAGATCATGGTTATATTATATTATATTATTAGCAATACATATGTCTTTATTTCTTGCTGTTCTATCTGTGTGTTAAAAGTTTGAACTTACTGCTCATTTGGAAGGTGCACTATTTGACATCTGTTCTTGAAATCGCTTCAGTCACATTCATTTCTTTTACATCCTGCACAATATGGTTGATTGTGTAGCAGGTTCATTGGATTTGCCCTCAGGACAAAACAGTGAGTGCTGGCATCTCAAAATTCATAAACCTTCATCCATTCACTGCATCTGCTCATATCAATGTGACCTCATTTCTTTCAAAAACATATACCGAACAACTTGGAATTCTTAGAATCCAGTGATGTGTTAATATGTGCATCATCCATTTTATTACGTTTTTTTTATGCAAGATGTCTGATTCCATTTGCAAATAGGTTCCTGTTTTAAGCATTCATTTACAAAATTTAATGAGGTTTATATTTATTAAAACAAGAAAAAATGGCCAAAGGCGTAAGAAAATGCACTTAGCTCAAGATAAAATCTCTGAGACCAAATATCCAAGGCAATTACGTGAATTTAGTTTTAAGTCAGTTTTTTTCTAACAAAACAAGACAAAAATACAGATTAAGAAATTATTTTTTGAAGTGAACTCAAGAGCTGACTGGAACATAAACCCTGAAGTATATCACATGCCAGGCGAGTTTACGTTTAAATGTACACTTGCACGTCCTTCCCAGAATTTCCCTAGAGCTGACAACGACACTTTAATTAAGTTGATGGTAGATCATACAAATCTAAACACTAGGTGCGCGTGCGCAAGGATGTCAAGCTTTTCCCTCCCAGCATTTTGTCATTCACCCTCATTAAGGCCTCAGAATGATCCCATGCGCTCAACTCTGGCAACCAATGAAAAAACAGTGTAATATTACACAAACCATAGACTTTCTATAATAAATGCTTGAACCTAAAGCCACGTGCCTTTCAGATTTTTCATACAGCATGCTCATTTTTAAAAATCATGACTATTCATGACCCTAGGGAATTTGTGGAAAGTAATGAACATCATAAAACTTTGATGTCTGCGAGTTGACATGACTGGGAGCAGATTGTAAATACGTCTAAAGGAGCCAATAAACAGTGAGTCATAGTTGCTCATCGGCTTAGGGTCACTAAAGATTGTTTGCGTAATTTTACGCTCGAGGTGTACAAGCCTTCTCGCCGTAACCTTTTTTTAAACAGGCTTATATAATGGTCCGGTTTGAAATCATGGATTGAACGTTAATTGCAACAGATGCTCTACATTAGTTATTTCCAGCCAGCTGGCTGGCAATCCTTTTAAACATATTTCAAGCAGATTCAAATGTTTTCTATTATGTTGCACTCTCTTTTAGCCAGTTTCTTTCTTCTTCTCCCTCTCTGTTCTGTCTTTCTCTCTCTGGGCCTTGTGAGCAGAATTCAGTTTGAAATGTGGTGAGGCCTGGCAGCTGATTGCTGTGCTGAGGTGTGTGCCCATCCACTCTGTCGGCCTGCATGATAATCACACAATTGCACACGCTCTCTGGCCTGAGTCCTCCATTAGCATTTCTGTCACTCCTCTAGTCTTCACCTAGCCTCACGTAACCCTCTCTCACTCATCCTCAGCTTGAAGGCTAACTGCTGAGGTAGTTTGTAACCCAACTCTGTGAAAATGCATTTGATCTCCTATTTCCTCCGGGAATGTTTTGGTCATCTAAGGAAAGATCTCACTTGTTAAGATGTGACCATCTTTCCACCTGATATTCTTGGCACGAGTCCCAGTCGGAGCTATACTTGTGGCTTGTTAGAGGAGAGTTTGTTCATCTGCCGACAGAGCTAGAAGTCAGTTTAAGAGACAATAACAACTTTATCAATATTTGGCATACAAACGCATTTTGATTGAGATCAGAGTTGAGCGTCCAACTAAAAAGAAAAAAAATGATTGCACTCGGGGAGCTACTGGCTTGGAAAATAAAAACTGATACCATAACCACTACCGTGGTGATGGATATAAGTGTTGGATTAAACCAAATGGCTAAATGCCCCCGGATATCGAGTAAAATCCGCATTGAGAAACTACTTCCAAGTGTTGGCATGTTTACATCCTGCCAGGATGGCATCTAGCATTTCTTGTCTCTGCCGTTTGTAAGCTCTTTCAGTAGCTGCACTCTAAAAACTGCTGGGTTAAACACAACCTAGCGCTGGGTAAAATATGGATATACCCAGCAAATGGGTTGTTTTGACCCAGCGGTTGGGTTAAATGTGTAGTAACCCAACCTCTGGGTCAAAACAACCATATTTTGTAGTTTGTCCATATTTTATTTGTTGTATTTAACCCAGTTTTTAGAGTGTGTGCTCTAAAAGGCATCAGGGCTAAAGTGGAGAGAACAAAGAAGTTTTATTCTTCTACAGGCATTTTCCACTATTTTCTCTTCTTCTTATGGCTAGGAAAGCAGTGAAGATTAACATTGTTTCTCTTGTTTCTCTTCGACTAAAAATTACAACCAAAAGCTGCACAAGCTGGCATTATGACTCTAAAAATTGCTGGGTTAAAAACAACCAGACTTGGGTTATTTGGCAACCCAGCACTGGGTAAATATTGGACAGAACATGTGCTGGGCTGTTTTGACCCAGGTGGTTGTGTTAAATGTTTTAACCCAACATGCTGGGTTGTTTTAAGTCAACTATTGTTTAAAAATTATTATACTGCAAGCGTAAAATAAGCTGGAAATTGAAAATGACGGACACAATTCTAGAGGCATAATATGAATAGCAATAATCAAAATATTAAAAATTATTTATTAAACAAGAACACCCATGGACACTCCATGGAAAAAAAAAAATTGAGAATTTAAACGTAGAATTTCAGTGTAAGTGTATTCAGCCATTTTCTGTAATCAGTTTTTATTAAAATAGTTCTAATTCTTGTGCCAGTGTGTCGATGAAATCTGAGCCGGTGATGGGCTGCTGTTCGCGTGGGGAACCACGAACTTCAGACCACCGCCTCACATTTCACTCGTAGCTGAAAGATGCAGTGACGGACTCCATGACCTGCCCATAAACAAGCAGTACTGAGATCAGAGAACATATTTTAACATTAAAATAAATTAAATTCAGTATTATAACGAATAAAATCAATTTATGTTATGCAAGGCAAAAGACGTTTCCATCATGCGAAACGAACGAACACTGCTGACGCATTTAGCTGATGACATCTCGTCCTTGTATGTTGCGTATATATAATTTACAGCACAGTAAAGCCTTTATAAATTAAATAAATTGTATACAAACCTTTATTTTGCTGAAGAAGTGCACCAAATCGGCGATGCTGAGAAATGCTCTCTCCTGTAGAGGACTCAAAAAACCCGCGCTCTGACTGTAACTCAGCAGCTGGGTTGTTTCGTCCGAGATAGGTTTAACTCAGCGGTTGGGTAGAAAAAATAACCCAATATTTAATATCCCATTAAAATGACCCTGCAGCTTAGTTACAGAAAAACAACCCAGCACCTGCGTGAGAAATATTAAAAACAACCCAATAAAATGACCCAGCAGGCTGAGCGTTTGGGTTAAACAAAAATAACCCAGCATTTTTTTAGAGTGCATCAGTATTTTATATTCCAAGTTTTGTAAATTAAAATTGTGGAAAGTAGTGAACGTCATAAAACTTTGATGTTGACATGACTGGGAGCAGATGTAAAACTTCAAAAAATCAAAATAATGGCGTCCCCTTTGTCCAAATTATGTATAAACCAATGTGGATTTTTAAAATAACGTAAATCTGTAATGGTTTTTTTTTTTTTTTTTTTTTTTTTTTTACAACATATTTCAGTAAAAGACATAATTTATGCTATATTAAGCCATACAAGTCTTAATACCCAGGGTTCCCTTTAAAGGAGTTACAGATTTAATTTATTTATAGCATGTTTCTTGTGTGTATTCAACAAAGAGTGTCAGTGCTACAGGACACAACCTTGCATTTGTTCTTTAAAAGTATGTTTAGGAAGTAGTAGAAAAAAAATGCAGAAACCAGAGACCAAACTGGTAAGAGAAATGGCTATTTTA
Organism: Labeo calbasu; assembly: GCA_019740295.1. NCBI lineage: Eukaryota > Metazoa > Chordata > Actinopteri > Cypriniformes > Cyprinidae > Labeo > Labeo calbasu. The sequence goes on from JAHKKF010532672.1 coordinate 93,066, forward strand.
TATGCCTTTATATATAGACATGATTTAGCCACAAAAACCTAATGCATGGTTTTCAAGAAGAAAATGGAGAAACCATAGGAGGTGCAAGGAGCGCACTGCAGGCTATATGGGGAAAAATAGTACGTTTAGAACGGTTTGATGCATGTGCATAATTTCAGCCATGTGTTTTACGTGCTGTGCAATTTAGAGCCATCAACTCACATCAAAATCATTGTTATTATGAACATGTCATTCATGTTGTTTAATTTTACATCAGCAGCCTGAAGTTCAAAGCGATTACCTTATATATGGTACAAGTATAATTAGATTTTTACTCTTTTCTCTTTACTTATTAAAGTGAAGTATTTTAAGTTTTTCTGACATGAGATGACTCTATATAAATTAGTTAACTTTCGTACTGTCCACAAAATATGAATCCAAACATTCATTGACCTTCATTTATATTTATTACCTCAGATCTTCCTCAGACAGCGCAATTAGCATTTCCTTCCTTGAGCGTGTGGCGCCTAGTGGTAAATCTCCATAATAAGGTGACATGAACCAGTCGATTCTTCTTAATTTTGCTTGGAGGCGACACACACAGCTTCAGTCTGTGGTTTACATACACACACACAACAGTGTCCTGTCACATGTAATAAACAGTGATGTTCACCACAGCAAGAGAGGAATAGAGTCAAGGTTTTCTTATATTCTCCCTCTTTATTCTGGCTCTCTTCTGCATTACCTCCTCTCATTCACTCATTCTCTGATGTGGCATTTGTCAGGCCATGTGGCCTGTGGCAGCTACCTGCAGAGTGTCTGTGTTCCATCCTGTCAGAACACATTCGCTCTCACTAACTCTGGCATCTGCACACCTCTTACAACACTCAGGGCTAGTCTGAGGGAACATAGAGGAAGTCTGTAACCTCTTGTTATAAATGCCCATTATAATTATGCAATTTTAAAACCATACTGCTAAAGGATGGGCATTTTATCACAAGTCCTAAAGATGTTATGTAAAGCTGCGGTACTATTTGGGATGCTAGTTTGGGATCTTTGTTCTTTGTTTGTTTGTTGGCTGCATTTATTTGATACAAAAAAACTGTAAAAACAGTAATATAGTAAATGCTATTTTTTCACGTGATGGAAAAAGCTGCATTTTTAGCATCATCCAGTCTTCAGTGTCACATGATCCTTTAGAAATCATTCTAATATGCTGATTTGCTGATTAAGAAACATCTTTTTTATTAGCACTGTTAAAAAGAAACAGTTGGGGGCTGCTTTATATTTTTGTGGAAATATAGCAACTTTGTAAAACTGAAATACATTTATTTTCTATGCATTTAATGGATATAAAACATATATAATGGAGTGAATTGCCAAATGTATTCTATCAAATCTTACTCATAGGAATAGCGCTGAAACTGACTATTTAAACTATTCATTAACTGAGATGCATTTTTGTTTGAAGATTGTAAGTGGTGACAATTCAATTTAAAGTAATTTTCAATTATTTAGTAATTTAAAAACACAAATATTTATTCTTGTTTTAGGCAGTTTCAACTGACATGTAAAACAGTTTGTAATAAATTGTAATCTTTGTTCTGATATTTTATTTTATTTTATATTTTATTTAGTTTTTTCTTTCTAGCAAATGTGAATAACAATTTTGGCAATTTTTACTATTTTTCGGCAGTTTCAATTGACTTTAAAACATTTTTTTATTTTTTTTTATCATTGTTCTGATCATTTGTGCAATGCGTCATTGTAAGAAATGCAAAAACAAAAACAAAAAAAACCCTGCAAAAAATAGTAACATTTATTATTTTATTTTATTTCTTCTACTCCAGCATTTGAATAACAATTTTGGTCAATTTTACTACTTTTTGGCAGTTTCAAATGACATTTTAAACTATTAGAATTTTTTTTATCCTTTTTTATGTAATTTGTTTAATTATTTAGTAATCTAGCAAATTTTTGGTGTTTGTAAAAACACAACTATTTACTCTAGTTCTTGACAATTTCAGACATGTAAAACCATTTAAAAACGTATTATTTTTTTAATTAATTTTTTATTTTATTTTATTTTATTTTCCACTTCAGTAAATTTCCACTTCATAAAATTTTTTACTACTTTTTGGCAGTTTCAGCTGACATTTAAAACAGTTTTAAATATGTTATTATCATTGTTCTGATCATTTGTACAATGTATCGTTTTAAGAAATGCAAAAATAAATAAATAAATAATAATAATAATAATAATAAAAATATAACCTGCAAAAAAATTATTTTATTTTATTATTTTATTTTCCATTTGGCCATTTTAAATAGTTTTTGGCCATTTCACCTGACATTTAAAACAATTTCAAATTTTGTATTATCATTGTTCTGATCATTTGTGCAATGCATCATTTTAAGAAATTAAAAATACCCGCAAAACTACAGTAACAAGCAATGGCAATTTTGCACTTGTCTTTACATCATTAAATAATGACAATATATGACATTGGCTTTTCGCTATAAGAAAATATTGAAGTACATACATTCTTAATTTATGAGGAGCACTTTAATTTCTCTTTTTTTTATCAGTATTAATAATGTGAATAAATATGTGGACTAATTGAAGATGCTTTTAGAATCCCCAAGAAAGTTTATCTTAAAGGGAGGAAGCTCATTTTGACATTCCAATAAGTGCATTCAGTATATAGCTATGAGATTATAGGATTCACAGCGCCACTTATAGAGTCTGAATGCAGCTTTTTAACGAAAATCAAAAATAAATATGATGAAGTGACTCTTAATCAAGACTCTTGGGCTTTAATGCAAAATCAATATGATTGCACCCTCCACTAGTTCTTTCTCTCTTCTCATCGTTTCCTTCTAGACTTATCAGTCTTTCTCACTCACTTCCTCTCTCGATTTATCTATGGCCGTGGTCATTAGCATTAACGTGGCCACTTTCTCCTCAATTAACCATGCTGCAACTCAAGCAGAACATTGTATCAATGCTTATAGGCCTGCCTAGCAACAGGCAGGGTATTAAAAATATCAGTCTCCCTTCCATAAACCAGAGCGCTAATCCATGCACTGCCAAAAAGAAGGGCTGGGCTTTGAAATGTACTAAAATGAAATTGGAGACAGACACAAGATGTGTGAAGCTTGGCGGCGGTTCAACATTAAGCCTAGATAAGACAGGAAACTGGCCTCAATTACACTGAAGTCTTGGGCTCAGAAGAGGGCTGCGATGTCTCATAAGAGGTCGCTCCCCTCAGAAAGGCAATTATTGTTCAAAATGAAAAAACAGATTCATATTGTTATGTTTTATGCATGACAAACCTGAGGCAGAAATGTAAAATACAAAGCCAAATTTTTATATTGCTTGCCTCACAGCAATTGTGTTTATCATAGATACATATTTATAAATGCACACACAATGTTTTGTAAGAGATTTTAAATATGGACATATGAGATTATGAATAATGCATTTGAGAATGATTCAACAGACATTTCGTTTTCTGGTTCATAAGCAGGGGTGTCATCAAAGGGAAACATTGCACAAGGACCTCTGATGAGGGCGTACTCTAAGGTTCTCCATGGTATAATCTACTCGTTGGCAGCCTGACCATAAAAATCTTATTCCAGGACCCACATTTAGCGACAGCATTGTTTATATGTATAGTACATGAGTGTTCTGTAACACGTTTGTGAATGGAAATGGATTCATTAAAGTTTAAGCTTGAGAATCGCAGCCTCCAGGAGCCCATCGCTCAAGCTTCACCCGAGGGTTGTGGTGCGAGCCGGACATTCTTGTCCTTTGCTTTCCCTGATGGGAAGAATGGCTCAGCTCCATCTGTGCCAGCCACATGGCAGGCAGCAAACCGCTGATATCCCAGCTCTTCAGAGAGCCTCGGAGGCACATGGTCACACTGCTGGACTACAGCAAGAGATTTATCTTCCTACTGAGTATTTCCCATACAAAGCCATGGGTATTGATACAATATGTTGACCACTGTTGCGCAGACATGAGCACTTCTATACGTGATATCTAATTAGGCCTCTCGTCCATGATTATCCCTCACACAAAGAAAATATATATATATATATATATATATTGATTAATACAAAAGAAATGTGACAACATAATTTTATATTGCAATATAATCTATTAAAAAAAGTCAAATCTCATTTTCCAACCACTACGTTGCCAAGATTTTAACAAAACATGCAATTATCGTAACATCCTAAAATGTTATTTGTTTTCAGTATTTTTTTTTTAAAGCTGCGTTTCCACTACTCTTTAAGCCTAATGGAAACACGTCAATTTCGCAAAAAACGCCCATATATTGTTAAAGTTTTACACTCGCATGAGGTGGTTTTTCAGGCAGTTTGAAAAAGAAAAATTGTAATTTGTACTACTGTCTGTTTAAAATTAATGAAAAGAAACCTAGCATAGTAGATTTGTTTGTTTTTTTTCTGTTGTACCGAAATCGTATCGAACCGTGACCCTTGAACCGAGGTACGTACCGAACCGTGACATCTGTGTACCGTTACACCCCTACTTAATATGTGGCCGCTCTCAAAAGGGGCTTTCCTTGCCATTAATGCTTAGACAATTTACACTGCACACATCTGAGGAACATTATGGTTCCGATGCAGCCACCGAAGTTGATCACGGCCATTCTAGTCAATGCTTGTGTTTATATCAGCCGCTCCGCACACATTTTAGAAGTGGCTCTCCGTGCTGCTTCTGTAAAGATACACAAAAACGCCTCCTTTGATTAAATATAGGGAAAGGAAAAAAAATACGTTTTAGTCACAAAACATTGGTTAATGGAAACGCTGTCATTTCACAATACTTTAATAGACAATTATAAAATATCACCAACGTTTTGCGCAAATATTGGAAACACGCCTATTGTTGTGTTGAGCTTTATGCGAACTTGTGCATTACCTCATGAAAGTAAAATAATTTTTTTCAGTGAATTATTTGTTTAAAAAAATGTAGTGTTTGTAGTGTAGTTTTTGTCTTCATTGCTTTATTTATACAAGTTTTTTTTGTTCTTGAATCTGATTGGCTGAGAGGAGTGTGATATTCTAGTCATATCGGAGCTCAATCCTTTTCACCGTTTGTATCACTCTGCGGTATTTCTCACAGGGGACACCAAAATCCATAATTTTATAAATGATACTGTTTTTGTGTCACAAAATGTAGTTTTAAGAGTTTTTTTTTTTAGGTGAGAATGTACTTTAGGCTTAAAATATGTGGTTTGTTAATAAAGATAATGTCTATTTGAAAATTTGCTTCAACGTTTTTGGTGATGTGAGCTCCAGGACGTCAGCAGCTGTTCAGAGCTCATGAACCTGCCGAGAGCAGCCTTACCTCGGCCAGTTCTTCTGGAATCTGGAAGATATAAGCACTAGTTTCCCATATATGTAAAGGCATTATTTAATATCTTGCAGTATATTTTCTGGTATATTCCCGTGTGTTTTTGTTTAGTAAGGGTAATTTTATATCAGGTCCTTGAACTACCATATTCATTTCATAAGGGAGCTTGGAAAACATGCAGGTTAGCTTTGTAGAATCTAAACAAGCCTATGCAGTAGTGTTCAACATTTCATAAGCCATTCCATTAGAAATCACTTGGATTGGAGAACTGGATCCCTGGTTAGTTGTACAAAACCACCAGAGACTGTTGGCAATCTCGGTTGCAACTGAACGTGTTAATTAGGAATGCCAACACATATTATTCTCTGTCCTGCTGCTGCTCACAGGTGATCTATTGGAACACTACACACGTCTTCTCTTCTGGCTCAGTGTTGTGTGGCTTGAGGGATGAATGGCTAATCTAAGCACTAATGAGGCAAAATGCCCAGAAGGGATGCAAGATTTATAGTGTACATGCACCTTACGCCATTCTACATTACAGTGGTTTGATTACTCTACCTGTTCTTACGCTTGATTATGTCTGATTGGGAAGATATTTCCACAGTACATTAACTGACTAGTCAGTAAATCAAGAACTATGGCATTTAAAGGGTTAGTAAGACCTTCGTTCATCTTCCAAACACAAGATGTTTTTGATGAAATCTGAGAGCTTTTCAAGAGTTTTGAAGATGTGCTCTAATAAAAGCATAAAATGATAGGCCTCTTTATTTGCATTATTTATCACACAGCAGTAAAATATAAAAAAAAGAAAGAGATGAGACGATGAGTATCTGTCACTGTTAACGCTGTAGAAAAAGAGCAAGCTGGTTTTCTGGTTCTGACATATACATGAGGCATATGCAAGAGAAACTGGCCATTGATCTGACAAACACTCATGGATTAAGCGCCAGCAGCAAAGTGTTTGCGTGCACACTGGAG
>JAHKKF010532673.1:8876-30938 GCA_019740295.1 Labeo calbasu
ATTTAGTGCTGTTAGTTTCCTTAACCAGTAGGTATGAATCATATCAGGGCCTGATGTTGTTCAAATTTTCTGTCCTTGGATGTCTGCTATTTTGAACGTAACTGTCTCTATTGTGAGCAATCAGTGGATTATCTCAGATCTGCAGGTGTTCTCTTAAGGTGTCGCAGCTGTAAGTGGACATCTTTGAAAAAGAGGGAATTACTCATTTGGAGTCTTCTGTTCTTGTTGTATCTCTGCTGTTGTTGTGTTGTAAGCCTTAGCTGATCAGTATCTAGGCCTTTAATTAGAGGCATTGTGTTACTTCAGTAGCCAGTTACTATGACCATCTTTACTCCATTCTGTAGCTCAGCCATCCCACAGAATTGACACTTTTTGGCTTTCACTTTTTCAGTGAAGGATCACTTGATTTAAAAGTATTTGGGAGATAAATGTTGTAAAAATAAAGATAAAATGTTGTTTTTACACATTTTGTGGATAATAGCAGGTTGATTATTTGCTCTCTGCCAACAGCTTGTACCATTAACTGTGTTCTCTCTCTAATACACATTCCCTTCATCCCTCTGCATCATTAATTCTGCGTCATAATGGCTTGAGATATGACAGGGACAGCCTTTGTATAAAAATAGAGACGTATGAATGAATAGACAGCAGATAGACAGATGAGGGAGGCAGTAAAAACTGGAGGTAAATATTAGTCAGCGAGAAAAAGATGACAGAGTGATGATAAGGTTCTGCTCTCTATTAAGTGTATAAACTGTAGGAGTACAGCAGTCATTTATTTATTAAAAAAAAAAAAACAGGTCAGATAGCTAAGTATAGAGGTAAACAGAGTTGCCAGTATTAAACAGGTGGGAGAACATTTTGTTTGGGGAGGGAGACATTTCCATTAGATTCCTTTTTTTTTTTTTTTTTTGTCTTTATGAATGGGTCACTGAATCATTGGCTCACACAATTCGTTCCAAAAAGTGGATTTATTCAGTAACGAAAAACACAACAGACACAACAAACTTTGTCTGAGGTGGTTTTCATTGGTCAAATTGAGCAAAACAGACAATATTTACAATACTGTGTCTTACATTTAACACAGTGTTAACTGCTTTATTGTATAACATTAATATCACATTTTCAATTATGCAAATATTTGGTAAAAAATAGTAGCCTACTCTTGCTGTTGTGACATTGCTAAATTATATTTTGACAAATATAATACAAAATAAATAAATAAAAAATAATAATAGTAATTGCTGTATCACACAATCAGCTGTCGTCCTGCATTATGTTCATTAGCAACTGCATGCAATGTAAGATAATATACATTAATAATTTAAACAAGTTATTTTTTCCAAAATAAATCACACCAAATTACCATCTTAAATTTGGCAGCCCATAGTATGAGACGGAAAACATAGCTGAAAAAGAACTTAGTTAAACAGTTTAGCCATAAAGAGGTTGTAGCTGTAAATAAACCATGCATCCGAGGCGATAGGTGTCAGTATAGAATCCAAAACCACAGCTACCACTGAGATGAATAGCCATCTAAGAGTAAGCTAATAGGTTATTGGCTATATCCAAAATGATCCTCTGTACTCCAGTTGTGGCTAGAAGGGATACAGCTCCGACCGGAAACTAACAATGAAATGAATTGTTCTACCTGTTAGATTGTTTTTTTTTTTTAACGTCTACACCTACCCCAACCCTAAACTTAGCCCTTACTATAATACAAACACAGTATTATTGTTGTACAGTGTGACAAAAATAGCGTTAGATTGACGTGCGCATGCCCAGTAGCTAGAGCTGTATCCCTTCTAGCCTTAACCCTGTACTCCACATTATTCCCCTATATAGTCGGCTTAATAAATGAATAATAAACGAGTGATTTGGACACAGAGTGTACTGGTAGTGCGGCAAATGCCATCTTCTGGCAAGTCTCAGGAATTCATAGCCCTTCAGTTTATATCTGTTATACACTACTAATTGAGGTGCATTTTGGGATTGAATGCTTGTCCTTGATAATGTCCACTGTGGTTTCGAACACCAAATGGCTGTCCCACAAATAATCCACATTTTAACTCTAATTTAAATCTAATTTAAATTGTTTTGAAACAGTTGTAGTAAGGGTCTTGAAACTAAAAACTTGTTGAAACTAAAAACTATCTAATAGGATCTTATTTGATTGCTGAAATTCCTTTTGGATTTGATTTTGTATTTAGAACCCTAGTGGTGGTGACCAGTGTTGGGGGTAAAGCATTACAAGTAATGCAAGTTACATAATATTATTACTTTTTCCAAGTAACTAGTAAAGTAACGCATCACTTTTTAATTGATAATCTGAGTTACTTTTTTCAAAGAAGTAATGCCAGTTTTCCCTCATTTATTGATTAAAAGCTCTCCTGTCCCCATGTTGAGAGAAATCGGGAGTAAGATGTTAGTTCTAGAATAAATGTGAACATGCATTAATTCATCTCACTCACAAAAACAGATTCAGTATTCCTCAAAATTAATAAAAACAGTGAAATTCAACTCACAATATGACGGAAACCTGCAATAATTAAATACGTTAAATGATACAAATATCCTTTATGCATTTAATCCCATTTTATTAACCGATGTCTTTGCTGCCGATCTTCGATGATCCAGTTCAACCATACTAATCAGCAAAAATTACTCAAGATAATCTAACATTTGTTTTCTTTTTTTTTAATTGCTGAAGGAGTTGACATTTTTTGTCTTCTGCGGTCTACTATACGTGAATTTATTTTTCTCAAAGCCTGAGGCTTTTGGTGTGAAAAGGCTTTTACATTTGCCAAAAATATAACTTTTTATCTTAAAAACAAACAAGCAAGCCCTGCCCAGATTTAAAAAGTAACACATTACTTATCATAAAAAGTAACTAATAAAATTAATTACTTTTTTAGGGAGTAACTTAATATGCATTACTTTTAAAAGTAACTTTCCCCAACACTGGTGGTGACATTGAAATCATTTTTGCTTATTGTCTTAGATTCTTACTTCTAACGACTGTATTTAGGCTTCAAATTTTATAAAAGATATGCTCAGTTGTGAAGATAATCTTGACTGTTATCCACAAGCAAACAGGAAAATCCTATAATTCTTTCTGCTGATTGAACCAAGGTGATGACTGAACTTTTGGACTATAAAAACATCATTCATGCAGTACTGTATTGTAGACAACCTGCATGGAAACCACATTTTTGCTGTTGGCAAAGAAATTGCACACTTTATTTTTAAGAGCTAAAATTGTGACACAAAATCATGTACACTACGAGATTTATATTAAGACTTTCTAGTTGTCAACCTCTGTAAGAAGGCACACAAGTACAGTACAAAGCTGAAAAACATGCTCATGGCATTAGAACAAAACATTCAGAGTTGAGTTGCTCAGTACAGGTTGGCAACTGTCAAAGGACACACATATGAACTGACATGCACACACAAGCATGTACACACTCTCCCCAAACCCGTCTGTTGCTCTTTAAAGCGTGTGTCACTGCCCCAAGTGGTGAGGGGGAGTGTGGTCATCTGTCTGATCTTGCCTCATGTATGTATGTCTTGTGTGTGTGTGTGTGTGTGTGTGTGTGTGTGTGTCTCTTCCCCCATGGCCCCCTGCAGCGCTGAGAATGTGCAGTGATGAGTTAGCTGGTGGGCTAAGATTATTGTGCACAGTACATAGTCCAAGCTTGGCTGTGTTGTTTCTGCAAAGCACACAAAGAACAAAGGGCAAGTATGACGAGGAGTAACCTACTTGTGTGTGTATGATTCTGCAGGCTGTGTCCCATACCCCATGATCCCCTGCCATAACCTTTGATTCTAAGTGATGAGTGAGCTTGTGGGTACAGATTAAACTGTGTGTATTTGTGTGTGTATATGATATTCAGTGTTTGTCATGTGATATTTCATAGAGTCCACTGAGAGAAAGAGTAGGAGTACAAGAACTGCAAAAAGTGTGCATATTTGCACATGCACATGACTGCATTTTGGCAGAGCAGATTGTATGTGTGTGTGTGTGTGTACAATTATGATTAGAAGATGCTTTTTTTTTGTATAAAAAAAGAACTCAATAAGAAAGTCCCCACAAAGATACAAAAACAAACGTGTGTATTTGCATGTGTCATGACATGGGTACACAGGTGTGTGTGTGCAGATGGGCTGCATCATGCCGAAGTTGGAACGCACTGACCTCAGTCACGGTCAGGGAACAGAACTCTGACTCAGTGCAGCCCACACACGTGACACTTGCACACAAATGCATACATGAATTTCTAACACTTATTTTACACAACCATTTACACATACAGCAGCTTTTTGTCTAAAAATGCAGCTCTGGAAACTAAAAACTCTGCACTACAATTGAGTCCCTATAGTAAAAATATTCTAAAGGAATTTCAGGTTATCTAGGTCCTTATTAGATTACTAGAATCCTCTTGGGTATGCATTTATATTTAGAACCCTAATGGTATTGGATTCTTATAATATTTGTTGCTTGATGTTTAAAAGAAATCACAAAGGCAGCTATAGGGGTTTTAAAATTCGTAAAGATTTTCGTTAGAATCAAGTGAAGCCTACGCCTATACTGTATCATATTTGATACACAAAGTTATAAAGCCTCTAAATTATCAACAAGATCAAAACTTAGTTGAATAACCTATTGCACCTTCCGCTATATAGGAAAAGTTACGACTACTGAGTGCATATTAAAAATGGAATTTAAGGTCGAACTGGGAGATATATATATATATATATATATATATATATATATATTGAAGACCAATGATATCGGACCCACCCACTTTTACCGTCTCTAATTCGGCGATTATGTCTGCGCACTTTTAGAGCGCCATCGGTTAAATCCATTCCACATGACCAGGGGTGGCAAACTCCGGTCCTGGAGAGTCGCAGCCCTGCAGAGTTCAGCTCCAACCATAAGTAAAACTGCCTGTTGCTTTCTAGTAACCCTTCAGACCTTGATTCACTGTAAAAAAATTTCCCTGTAAAAAAAACGGTAATCTACTGGCAGCTGTGGTTGCCAGCATCATACTGTAAAAATACAGTGTGCTACTGTTTTTGAAATTAACAGCAAAATGCCGTTTTGTCATCTACAGTATACAACTGTAATTTAGCAGCATATATCTGTTAAATTACATACTTGTTCAAGTGCGTTTGATTAGGGTTGAAGCAAAACTATGCAGGGCTGCTGCTCTCCAAGACCGACGTTCGCCACCTCTGCTTTATGCTCAAGCCTATTAACAGGCAGTATCTGGGTTGAAGGAGTGGACGGAGCGGGCGCGGGCGCATCAGGCGCAATCATCAAACATATTTCAAAGGAAGCGGGCGCCACGGTCCTGGCCGCATCGCTGTCTATACTGGGTGTGTTTAGGGAATATTCGCGCCTATTGAACTCCTGTAACACAGGAAAGTAATCAAAGCATCTGAGCGTATCTGCTGCTCAGATACGCCTAACGGCGTATTTCCACTACAGTGTAGCGAGCTGAGCGTTTTCCATTCATTCCTATGGAAGCTGAGCTTGAACAGTTGCGCATTGCGTTTACGCTCAACTTCCATAGGAATGAATGGAAAACGCTCCTCTCCGCTCCACTCGCTACGATGTAGTGGAAACACGGCGTTACGCATAGGAATGAATGGAAAACGCTCGCTTCGCCCTGCTCGCTACGCTGTAGTGGAAATACACGGTCAGCCTACCCCATACTATTGAAAACAAATGTCTTTCCGATGTAAAATGAGATGTGAAAAAGCAAAACAAAACGTGTTTAAATAACCGTCTTTTGTAATGTTGTCACGTTACTGGATATTGGTAATCTACATCATAAAAGACACCAAACTACAGAATATGGCATATACAGTAATATTTTTTTGGGGGGGAGGACCCACCCACATTTATTTAGCTTCCGACGCCCATGATATATCCCATGAAACGAAAAAAAAAATGGTAAATGCATACCTAACTTCCTTTAAAAGTTAAAGATGCTTCTGGTTTAGGTGGTGTTACAGTTTTGACAGCTGTCAAGTGTGAGAAGAGCTTTCACAACTTTATGATTCCAGCTACTTATTATCATGATTTCAAAAAAGATGTGAAAAGAAAACACATCACATGCTCTGTTGTAGGCTACTAATACAATCTCTCTCTCTTCTTCGGCTTGCTCCCTTTATCAGGCGTCGCCACAGCGGAGTGATCCGCACAGCCGATTTGGCAGGCTACTAAAACAATAAACAATACTAAATAGAAAATGTATAATTAATTCCATAATTCCATCATAGTCTAAATGACTATATAAATATTATGATTATTAAGAAATGCCTAATTTTTCACTGCGTATTTGGTGTATTTTTGTATTTATACCTCTATCACAACAAACCTATAATAATCTGTCATACACAAATACATTTATATCATAATGTTACTTGCCATACCTGAATTCGGACAAATTATAATCTAATTTGTCAAAAGTGTATTTAAAAGTGTAGTTTCTCGTCAATTAACCTTATCTGTAGCCTACACACTGATTTCATAAATGAGGTTGTATTCTAGCCTGTTTACTAATACGACTCTAGAGAAAAGAACAGTCATCTATGTAAAACAACTGTTAGAGTTATTTAGTCATCCCCCTCAATACACTCACTCAGACACAGTCCGGTTTCCGCCCCTCACCTACGTGCAGTTCGCCCGCGCGCACGTTACGTATGAGAGATTCCGTTGCTTCCCCACGTCCGTGGGCAGCCGGTGCTGGACTATAAACGCTCCCGGGGTGCCCGTCGCTCCTCAGTCGCAGTCGACTCGAGCACCAGAGCTGACCGTTAGAGCAGATAGCAGCTTGCGCTCAGGCTAACTCGCTCTCGGTTTGGATTTTGGGATGGAAACTCGTTCGGCTGCGCGGAGCGCTCGCGTCTCCAACACTCTTACCTTCAAGAGTAAGTACCAACTTTGCATTGTAATTATTAGTGTTTGATGATTATGTATTATTTACTTTGAGGCGTAATTCTAGACATTATTTACATAAAAATGCATTTTTGATTAAAACATTTTATATGTTTATGTTAGATGTGTATTGATGTACATTTAAAGACATTTAATTGCATATTTAACCTTATATTATGAATTTTACAAGCTGCAAACATAAATATAAATAAATGTGTATTAAACAAAAGTAGTGATAGTAATTTCTTTTGTTTGATACATATTTATTGATAGATAATTATATTTTGTATATTTTATACAATATAATATACAACATTCAAATACATAAAAATAAATTATATGCACAAATAAAGATAAATAATATATACACAGTTCTGTACATGTTTACAAAAACGGGTATGCAGTTATGCAAAAAGGAAACACAGTGAAAAAAAAAAAAAAATCCATATTAGTGCAGTGGATTAGTACATTTTGTCCTGGAAGGGATGTGGAGTGACCAGGTCATGGGTCAGGTAATAGGAAAATCTTGTGCAGGCAACATGAATGCGCACAGCATGATTAATTTACGCCATGCGTGTCTTTAAGCGCCATGTTATTGTGTAGAGTCACCGATCCCCGTGAGGTCCCCTCTTAAATATTCAAGAGCTGCAGTAATTGAATCAGGTTCGGTTTCACAAACCTGAAGTTAATCCGCCCTTTTTGTTTCACGCACTCTTAGGCACTGTTCTGTTCTGTCCTGGATGGACATGGACAGAGGGAGTCTTTCCTAGAACTGCTTTCTTCAAGGGGGATATATCTGGACATTACTTAATCCAGTAATGATATAGACTATCAAATAGCAGCTGCTTTGTTGTATTTAATCCAGCAAAAATAAACGACAAAGTGTTTCCTCGTGTCTGCATCCCTCCAGAAATTTAAGAAGATGTGGAACATCTCCTTCTCAAATGTAAACACAAACTTCATGTTAAATCTACCTCTTTTTCGCTCCACAGGTGGTTTGTCTCTTTGGTTGGTGATATGGTTGTTGGCTTGTCGCTGTGCACCGGGTCAGGCGTGTCCCAGGTTGTGTGTATGCTACCACATGCCCATGACTGTGAGCTGTCAGTCTCAGAACTTCACTACTGTTCCTGCCGGCGTGCCCTATGACTCTCAGCGTGTTTTCTTGCAGAACAACCGTATCACTGAGCTCAGAGCCGACTCCTTTGGCTTCGAAACACAGGTGAGTGCGAATCTGTAAGTAAACATCATGCTGAATTTTTTTTGTGTGAAGATTTGCAGTAAGCAGAGATTTACCCTTTGCCTTTACTCTCTGAATCCGCAGGTCCTGTGGCTGTACTCCAACAACATCACATGGATTGAAGCAGGTGCATTCAGTAATCTGCGTGTACTAGAGGAACTAGATTTGAGTGACAACCCATCATTACGCAGGCTGGATGGGGGTGCATTTAGGGGGCTGGAGCGCTTGCAGAGTCTACACATGCATCGCTGCCACTTGACCGAGCTGCCCGCTGACCTCTTCCACAAGCTATACAGCTTGCAATTCCTCTATCTGCAGGAGAACCAGCTGAGCCACCTTCCAGATGGCCTCTTTTCTGACCTGGTCAACCTTACCCACCTGTTCCTGCATGGCAATCGCATCCGTGTCCTGTCTGAAAATGCCTTCCGCGGCCTGGTCAATCTTGACCGCCTGTTGCTGCATGACAACCGCATCCGACAAGTCCATCGGCGAGCCTTCCGTGACCTGGGCAGACTGACCATCCTCTATCTCTTCAACAACTCTCTGCAGGAGCTTCCAGGCCAGGTGTTGAAGGATACGTCATCGGTGCAGTTTCTCAGGCTCAATGGTAACCCCTGGACCTGCGGCTGTGAAGCTAGGTCGCTATGGGAGTGGTTCCGCAAAGCTCGGATCTCCAGCTCAGACCTAACTTGCTCTTCACCAGCCCCTCGTAAAGGACAGGACCTGAGGTTCCTGCGGGAGCTGGACTTCGCCCTCTGCCCGTTGCCTGACCCAGGATCCCTGGCTGGCACTACAACCACCACCTTCAGCACCAAGACCCGTTGGTGGTTCTCAAAGAACAAACCAGCCTCATCATCCAAGAGCCACTTTCACAAGAGCAGCGAGACCCTGAAGGCCTTTCCATTCACCTCTGTTAAACATCCTTCATCTTCATCATCCTCCTTCTCATCCAAGTATGATCTCACAGTGGAGGAGGCTGCCTTACCCAAGCTAGAGCCTGAAGAGTACTGGGCAAATTATGGCAATGAGGATGCAGCCTCAGTCCGCTGTTTTGAGCTTGAATGTCCACCAGGTTATGACTCTCCCATTCTCCCATCTTCCTCTTCGCCTTCACTTCTACCCTTCCTCTCACTCACAGCACTCACTCTCTTTTTTCACCTTCTCTTCGGCTGAGTTTTCCTTCTCTTCCTTTTTCTCTTCTGTTATGCTCCACTACCTTTCTCCTGCAATTGGGCTTATACTAATAAGCACATACAAGCAGCCATGTAGGAAAGGGTGACCAGACTGGCACACAACAACAAATTAAACCCAACACACACTGTGCAATTCATAAAGTACAACAGAGACAGGGCTACTGCGTACATGCACTCCCAGCAGGCTTTGTAACACCACCTCAAGTCTCGTCCTTCTCTAAAATCAGAGAACACAGGACAAGTAGAGGGGCAAAGAAAATGGGAGTGATGTGGAAAATAGACTAGAGGTAAATATCAGAGATGGTGGGGAAGGTCTATACATTGAGAGAAAAACTCTCATGCTGACAAGTGAGACTATGTCAGTTCATCACATCATCATGTAAATAAGAACATACACAGATTAGACTTACTTTTATAAGAGGTGACTGTCAGTAGATTAGAGGGTAGATATTTTTGTCTTTTAGGTGATTGTTGGATATTAAGCCAGTTATGTTATCACACAGTGGCTCCAAAAAGTATGTAGACACATGCTACAATGTCCAAATTCAAGAAGAACATTTCACTAAAAAGTTAATGTTTAAAATTTTAAAACAATGGAAGATATTGTTTTTGGATTAATTCTGATTGTCATAGTGAAATGTGCATAGCTGAAGTGGTTAACTAAAAGCAGATGCCACTTGCTTTGATATTTAAAAAACTAATGCAATAAAATGTTTTAGGAGTGGTTTAAATGTCCAGATATTTTGGTGCCACTGTAAACAATAGGATGAACAGATTGCTAATGGAATAGCTGACTAAAGGCCGCCGTGAATGTGTTTCATTTGTTAAAACCGTGTTAGTACTTTAGGTTGTGTTAGTTAATCTGAGTTGTGCCAGGTACTCTAAGTATCAGGTGAAGTCAGGGCAGGAAGTCAATGTTTAATTCAACCTGTAAAACTCAGGAACCACTTGAGGTGAAAGATTTGTGTTTTCTCTGTGTGTCAGATAATGTGTGCATAGTCTTTCTCTCTGAGCAAGTTTACAGAACGGAAATGTCAAACACAAACATGCTTTGTCTAAAAAACTTGTAAATAAAACCATCATGAATAAATATTCATTATTATCAAGTGTTTTATTGAGTGATCTCTTGTTGCAGTGTTTGATATGTTGGTGTGTGGGTGTGTGTGTTTAAACATTATCTGAGCAGATGGTGATGGAGAGGCAATTAGGTTTTTAAATCTCACCTCAGTGTTAAAATTGCGAAAATACAGTTTTTAAGTCCCTAATAGAGCTTCGGGTAGCTGCCAATATGCATATTCACTTGGTTAATAAACACAAGCTAACATTAAAATCTAAATTGATACAGTCATTCCTCTATTATTTAGAATTTCTCACCTGATATGTCACTAGACAACACCCTTCAGCAATAGAAGTAATCTGAAACCCCTAGAAGAAAAGTGTATTGCTCAGAGATTACACTTTCATAGCATAGTGATGTTTAATTTAAGAATCAGCTTTATCTCTGATGCTTTTCTATTAATTTAGAAATCAGAAATAAAATAAATGAAACAAATTACTAAAATAATAATTATATAAAAAAGGTATAATAATGTAGACAGCAAATGACAATCTTACCATTACAAACACTTGGGACACTTGAAAGGAAACAGATCATTTTCTTGGGATAAACAGGAGACTTAAGCAAACTTTCCAATTCAACTCTCATTGTAACAACTGAGGTTTTAAATAGGTCTTTCCTACGTCCATACGTGTGCGTCCAAACTTTCAAAATAACTAGACTGGAAATTTCTCCTCTGAAGACGCACTTGCTCTATTCTCCCACAGAGTGCTGTTTGTTCTAGGCTTTCTGTTCGGCATTGTTCTGCTGTCTTGTGTGTCAATCACTTGCATTCAGGCATTCATGAGCTGGCCATTCATTCATCTCTCGTTTCCTAAATCTCATCATCTCCTCATACGCTCTCTCCAGATGGTTCTGTTTGCATGGACGTGTGTTGGCGTGGCTGTGACGTGCATCATCATTTGTGTGTCATGCCTGAGAGAGTACAAGTACGTGTGCTTGTGTGTCGTAAAGCACAAGTGTAAATGTTCCATCTGCAAGATCATTAGCACTATTCATTTAGGGGTGAACAGAATGTGGGGAGAGACTAAAAAAAGATCAAGTCTGAACCACAAATAAGATTTTGTTGCTGGGGACAAATAAGGCCATATCGAAGTAACACAGTATACTACCTGCAATAGTTAGTGAGTGCATTAGATGGAGTGTACACTAGTGAACAGTATCAGATGGAATGTACACTACTGAGTGCAGATGGAGTGCACACTAGTGAATATTTATCAAATGGAGTATACACTAGTGAGTGCATTAGATGGAGTGCATATACACTAGTGAATATACATCAGATTTAACATCACTGTAGTGAATATGCATCAGATAGAATGCACACTAGTGTGTATACTAGAGTGTATACTAGAGACTATCAAATGGAGTGTACACCATTGAATACATATATCAGATGGAGTCAACACTAGTGAATATTTATCAAATGAACTATACACACTAAATGAAGTTCCAAACGTAGGTTCGGGAGGAGCCTAATCATTCAGTCCTGTCAATCATCATTATGAGTCTATATAAGCAGCTCTCATTGCACCGTCCCAGCGTCAGTTCTTCCGGCATCCCTCCACCTCCCCTTCTCCTCCTCTATTTCTGTTATTCTCCCTCTAGGTAATATCGCAATGGGGTGTTGAACTCGGCACTCAACCTGAGCCTCGGGTTCGAACCTCCATTAAGGACAGCAAGCCAGGTTTGTTTACCATTGCCCATCAGGACTGGATGGGCAGGCAAACTCGTGAAATAACTTGGTAAGAGTGTTAGAAAAAAATTCTAGGGATACAGACACTCAGTTCGTTACAAGGCTTTTTTTTTTTTGAGACAAAGACAGGGTTTCATTATACGGGCATAACTGATAGGTCACACTTTAGTTTAAGGTCCAGTTTTTGCTATTAACAAACCATTAACTATGCCTTTTGCCTCAATAAACTCATAATTTACTACTTATAAATAGTTTGTAAGGAAGTTGTTAAGTTCTAGTATAGGATTAGGGATGCAGAATGTGTTCATGCAGAATAGGTGCTTTATTAGTAGTAATAAACAACCAATTTGTTAATAATAGGCATGCTAATAAGTAACTAGTTAATAGTGAGAACTGTTCCCTATACTAAAGTGTTACCAATATTTTTATCAATTATATCTGCATAATGATTAATTAATTAATGAGCAATTACGGCAGGATGTTTAAAACCGAAAAAAGGAAAATTGTAATTGCTGCTGCAGGCAACTGAGGGTTGTGTTGTGTGTGTGTGTATTAGAGTACACATATTAGAGTACACTAATGAGTTTATCAGATGGAGTATACATTACTGAATATGTGTCAGATGAACCATACACTAGTGAATATTTATCAAATGGCGTATACTCTAATCACTACAGTATACACTAATCTATTTGTACTAAGTGCACTAGTGATTATTTATCAGATGAATTATATGAAGCTCCTAACGTAGGTTCGGGAGAAGCCTAATCCTGTCAATCATCATTACGAGCCTATATAAGCAGCAGTCATTGCACCGTCCCAGCGTCAGTTCTTCTGGCATCCCTCCACCTCCTCCTCTATTTCTGTTATCCTTCCTCTGTGTAGTACCACAATGAGAGGGTTGAAGTCGGGTTCAAGCCTCCACTGAGGACAGCAAGCCAAGTTAATTTACCATTAACCATCAGGACTGGATGGGCAGGCGAACTTGTGAAACATTAGTAAATACATCAGATGGTGTGTTCACTATTCAGTATGTAACAGATGAAGTGTATACTAGTGAATAATTATTAGATGGAGTATACATTCCTGAATATGTATCAGATTGAGAATACACTAGTGAATACTTTTAAATGAAGTGTACACTGTTGAATATGTATCAGATAGTGTGTACACTAGTGGAGTACACTATAGTGAGTGCATTAGATGGAGTGCATCAGATGGAATATACACTAGTGAATGAAATGGATGGAGTGAGAGCACTGGATTAAGTATTAATCCAATCCAAGTTCTAATAAACTTATTAGATGGAGTGTACATCAGTGAATATGTATCAGATGCATATCAATCACATGGAGAATGAATGGAAGTGTGTGATATGAGGAGGGGGCCGGCGTGAATGAGTTGGGGTGATTAAGAGACTGCGTCAGCAGTGTGGGGGTCTGCATCTTTTCCCTCTCATCCCCACCAAACTTCTGTTCTGAACTAAAAATACGCCCTGCCAGAAGGCACCAAGAGAGGAAGACAGAATGTGTGTGTGAAGGACAGTGTGAATAAAGGTATCTGAAAATAACAGATCGAACAACTATGAAAATAACTGTGTCAGTGTAACATATGGGAATTTGCTAGCTGGAGTGGCTTTTTTTTTTTTTTTTTGGTGATTTGCGTCAGGTGTCCATCATACATTATCATTCATTCATCACTCTCTCCAGATGAGTGCTAATCTGCACTAGGTTTAATCATGTAGCTCACACTGATTAAATCAAATCTCTCTTTTTTTTGTCCAACTCTATTTTTGACAGGCAAGTTTGTTCAGGCTTTAGCTGAGATCATCTCTCTGGCTCAGGAATCTGTGTGTAAACACACGGGTGGTTTATTTCCTGTTTGTCAGCAAGTACAAGAACATTCTGAGGCTTTCAGCCTTACTCCTGCTGATTTCTTTTACACTTTGCTCATCCTCCTTTCATTGCCTTCATTCACACACAGTGAGATGAACTCAGGTCAGGTGAGTGAGACAGTCTGCAGTCCTTTGCCCATCCCAGACAACAAAAGGATAAGGGACAGATTATTTATTACTCTTTACCGCCACCTATTGGCTGATCTAAACAATAGCTTGCTTGCTCAAGTAAAGAATGTGCAACATTGTCCTGTTCACACCTGATTTAAACTTTTCTAATGTACAGGTATCCATAATTTTAACAAAGTCTTCAAGAGCACATGTGAAAAAAATACAACTTTATTTGTTGAAACTAAAAGCAGTCTGACAAGTGCTGAAGTGTCTTTAAATACTCATTATAACAAATATTTAGGGTGCATTCATTTATATTTGTTCACACTATTTTCAATCAGACAAAACAAAATTAAGCAGCTTCTGGAACGTTTGAAATACGAATGTTTCTCTTTGGAAACGTTTCATAAAATATTTAAAAACATATTTTGTACAACAAACTGAGGAATGATTGTGTCATACAAGACGAATTTGTATCTTTCACCTAGATACTGCACCTGTGTGTGTTTGAGAAAGAGAGTGAGAGACAGAGGGAGATATAGAGAGGGAATATGATGTGTGTGGGTTTTAAGGCCAGAGAATAAAAGCTAGGGAGAAAAACAAGAAAAGGAACAAAAACTATAAATTATAATAAACACAAATTTCAAACAAGAGAGAGGAGAGGAGAAGAGGAATCAGTCTTAAAGCCCAATTTGCATTTATATATTAAGAATTAATTTCAGCCCAATACATGTCCAACAACTACTGTATTTAAAGTTTAACTTTTAAGAGACAGCACCTATCCAGAACATGATCTAACACTCTGATAAACATGAGAGAAGGACACATCCATACACACCTTCTCTTCAATCTCTTTGATTTGTCTCCTCTGCATGTCAATCTTATCTTCAAGTTCTCTGATCCTCTGTAAGTCAAATGATAAAGCACCAAATCATTCTTGAATAAAACAAAAAAGATATTTGGCAGAATGTCCAAGCTGGTCTATTTCATACAGTGAAAGTGAATGGAAACCGGGGACAATCATTCACTTTCATTATGTTGAAGAGCAGCTTGGACAAGTACTTTCTGGCAACTTTGGTAATCAACACATGCACAAATCCCAACCTGCTGCGCAGACTGGAGAAGCTCCATGCGCTGTTGTAGAACGAGCGTGTCAGCATGGCGACTCTGCCGCAGGATCTGTCTCCGCACTGCATCCATTGACTCGGCCAGCTTCGCTCGCTGTCTGTCACTCAAACTCTCCCCTACACAGCTGTCTGGATCCTGCTGTAGGGCAGCGTATAATGTGGCCTCCAGCTCCTGCACCCTCTAAACACAACAAACAAACATGTACACAGTGCTTTATACATCAGATTTAAACAGTTTTATATCTTTTCCTGAATTTGCCATATACTTTTCGTCAAAATGACCAAACTGGCACTTGCCACAAATATGGAACAAATTGATGTCCTGTCACTTTTAAAAAGGAAATTAAGTTACCTTTAGCACAAAACACTTTCAAATTAATGTTGATGTGATGAACTTACTGTTACTGCTTTTACTCAATAACTGTTTTTGTCAGACTTAACAATATAACTGTTATCAAAGATAAAAAACGAAAAATGAGCTAACAAATACACTTCCTGTGATCATGCCAAATATAATTTAATCACAATATTTGTTTTTAAACTAGCTAGCTAGCTGCTACTGAGTGACAGCTTAATTAAGGTTAAATCCGTGGTAAGCCAACAACATCACTTTTACGGAGAAAAAAATCTCCATTTTCCAGCAGCATCCATTTACATTGCTATATAATCTCAAAGTCCTACCAGTTGGGCCTGATCAAGAGCTTGCTTCCTGTAGTCTAGTTCCTCTTCCAGAAAACCTTTCTGTTTACTGAACAGCTCCTGTTGATAACATCAGTCCACCATGGTCAAGACAGGAGGATACACAAATGATACATTTTTAACCAAGTGTCATCAAGCCTCATCTATCACTAGACCGGGTGTTAGAACAAACAGTACAACACATTCATCTCAGATGGCACAAATAGATGTTCTCACCTTCTCATTCTCCAGATCAATCATCTTCTGTGTCAGCGCTGCTTCAGTGCTGTCGATCTGCTTCAGCCACTGGTCACAATGATAAAACAACACAACAGAACTACTGACAAAAAGTAAGACATCTTTGAGGATTTACAGAATGAAGGAGATGATACCTTTTCACATAAAGACAGCACAGTGCCTGCTTGAATGACTGTCACCTGCTCCTCATTTCGCAAGTTCTGCCAATGAAAAGTGAAGTGTTCTTTGCAACTCTCTTTTTTTAAAAAAAGGAGTAATGCATGAACATATAACATATAATGAAAAAAAAAAAACATACCCCATTATCTCCAAGAATGTCAAGCTTTTTCATGAGGTCAGGAATGATGACATCCTAAAGCAAACACACATGAAGATGAGGCCAACATACAGTATGTTATCACACGTACCTACACAACTGGGTTTAGCATGCAGTTCATTGTATTGTATATGAAGTGTATAAAATATATTGTATATTTTAGTAATCAGTCGCTAAACTGACACACTCCCTCGACCACACAATACTATATTTATTATATTATATAGTTTTATATTTTTATGTGCCAGTAGTGTGTAGGTTTTTACCTTGACACCCTCTTGCTGGCAGTGTAGCTGTAGGCTACTGTTGTTTTCGGAGGCAGAGATTTGCAGGTTAAAGGCAGGAGAACGGCGTTCCCTTTCCTATTGGTTAAAAAATAGAAATAAAACTTCTTCAGATGAACACCAAAGGTAACTGTTCAACAATACCCAGGCAGCTCTTCAACATACAAAAAATTAACAGTGACTGAGGGGGGACAAAAATGACAAAAAGAAGCACACAAAGGTGGCCCATATCTTTTTAAGCTGTTCAATAGCATAGTAAAATATGACTTAAATTTTGGTGTTTTCATCACACAAATGCTATGAATTTAGGAGACTGGGAACATATGAACACTATGTATTTATGATATTTTAAAGTGTATTTTTCAGCATTATTGAAGCATGACAGCACCACTCCTGCACTTAACTGTACTGAACATGCACTTGCAGTGTACTTCAAATCTTATTTTTTTAAACTGTACTTGCAAATAATATATAAATGAAATAAACGACCATTTAATAATTAAAGCGAGTATACTTTCTTTACAAACTATACACTTAAAAAGTACACTTTTATTTTATAGTAAATGGAAATAATTGTTTTACTGATCTTTTGTCTGATTTAAAGAAAACAATATGCATTTTGTGTCCAAATTGTCCAAAAACGTTACATTCCGTTTACACTTAAGTATATTATTTTAAAGTATATTATTAAAATATATTACTGTGTTTTAAAGGAATGCTAAAGTTTATTTCTTTTTACACGAGCAGTCCCCTTTTACTTGCATGAAAAGAGTAGCCAGGATATTCTTCAAACATTCAATATCTGTGTTCAACAGAATAAAGAAAGTAATATGGGTTTGAAACAACAGTGACATTTTTGACATTCATATACATCAGGATGATTGTGACTTCAACACACATATGAGTCCATATCACACTTAATGCAATGTACACTTAACACACTAAATGCAACATTATGGAACAGAATGTATGCAGATACAATAAACATTATTGAATATTGTGGGCTCTATGACAAACTGCTTATGTTCTGTTATGTAAGTCACTTTGGATAGTGTCCGCAAAATTCATAAATAAGTGTAGAAACCACTACTGATCACATGGCCTAATTAGAAGTGGAATGCCGAAGGACAAAAAATTTTTTAAAAAGGTCTTTGTTTCTTGTCCATAAAATAATAAGCAATGAGGACCAATGTGGTTTGGACTACACTGACATTCAGAATGTCATCTTTTGTGTCCTACAGAAAATTCATACAGGTTTGCATCAACATAAGGGTGAGTAAAAGATGACAGAATTAGGACTTTTTGGTTAACTGTTCCTTTAAGCACAGATGTTTCAAAATAAAATACTTATAAAGCCCATGCTTTGTGTCATTTCTGCAATCAAACACTATGTACTTAATTTATGCAGTAATTTAAATTAGGAAAGTAGTCTTTCTAATTGGCAGCTGCAGTTTCCGTATACTGCTGGATTCTATAATTAAGTAACATTCTCACAAATATTTCACAATGATCACACATGAAATACTCAACATTTCATAGAAGATGTATAGCATTCTACAAGCATACTAAAAAGAATACATAGGCACACAAATGTGTTGGGATGAATAATGATCTGCTGACTGAAAAGTTGACATGACCATTAAATAGTGAATTTGTGCATTTATACATGAATAAAAACACATGCAGGAGCGGTAGTCAAAAAGAAAAAAGATTGGTGAGGAGTTTTATTCAAATAAATTTTATTCCAATGAAACGTATAATTAACAAAAAATATATCAGTTGATAAATATACAGTTCTTAAAACTGAAAAAAAAAACAAACATTTAAAAATGTTTATGAAAATAACTAAATGAACACATAAAACTCAAAGCAGTGCCAGTTTTGTGTATGCAAGGGGTAAAATTGATTCATGTATGTAGCTTGTGTAGACATGAGCCGGGTTTGGTTGCCCCTGTTTGCTGCTGTGGGACCAAAACAGATTCTCTTACTTCCAGTTCTAGAATGCGGAATTCAAGCAGCTCATTCTGATCCAGGGTGTCTTGAACATCCGAGCGTAATCGCATTTCACACTGCTCCAGCAATACTATCTACCACACACACACGAACACACACACACACAGAAACACACACCGGAAGAATGTTAATTGTTTATGTTTGAGTATATGTATATTATAGGAAACTGAGGACAAAGACTGTACCTTTTCTCTGAGTTCCTGGTTCACCCTGAGAAGATTTTGCTTTTCCTCCACCCACTTTGAGTCCTGCATAACATAAACCCACATAAAAACACACACACCACTACAAATTACACTACTGGTACTTATCTAACACTTCTATTAATCACTAATCACACACACACACACACACACACACAATCCACACTTTCATTTTCATTTTTCTTGTGTCAACCAAAATAATCTCACATCAAATATCAAATAACCAGTCATAAACATTGAGCTCAGCATAACTGAAAAAAAACCCACACACGTAGAAGAAATAAAATAAAATGAGAAGTTAAAGATGGAGAAATGCTGAGATTTATTAGGCTGCATGCAGTCTATTTCCATATTTTACACAAAAAAAAAAAAAAACTGAAACAAAGCACATGTGGAAACACAAGAGCAGGCTGACCATGACAAACATATACCGTGAACCAACGGATCATTAAGCCAAAAACTGATATGTTCGGAATAGCATACTACCATACTACTCTAACTATTTCTGCAGTATATAGCATACTATGCACAGTATACTAATTTCCTTTCACCTTTACAACAGGGAAGCAATGCATTTCCATTACCAGGGTTGCAGTGTGAACATGAACTTTGTTTTTTAACTCTTTTTGGGCTCTTTATGGAATTTGGACTAAAAATACTACATTTTTATTTCTAAAATAATAGATGGACAGCATTAATTAACCTAATTAAAATGCAACACAGTGAAGTCATGCATAAATGTTGGTGCATGTTACTGTACATTTAGCAAATGTTTATAATGTTCAATGTTTATTTAGAATAATTCATAGTTCTGTTTCACATACTATTTAAAGGGTCATGACTCATGTTTGTGATGCACATCATAGAAGATGAAGTTAGTATCCATTAATTTTTAACTATAGAAGAAAACTGGTTAAGCTCTTGTGCTATTTTTACCATCATGTTTTTGCTTTGTAAAAGTTTCTGCATTGCAGAAATTCTCATCCACAAATCCAACACAAACATCATTCATCTACACAGTCTCAAAACAATCACTTACAAAATCACGTATGATATATTTGATGTATGAAACCATGTATAGTATATTTACAAATATACCCAGTTTTGTACCATTTTTCAAAACTGTGGAGAGAACTAACAGGTGTTGAAATAAAGTGCAACAGTTCCAGAAGTAAAAACTAATTTTCTCCCTAGGGAAAATTATTTTAATGTTGTGTGCTCTGAGGTTGTTTATTTCAACAGTTTTTTTTTTTTTTTAAATAACCATGCTTAACAACAGAATTTGCTGTGATAGACTACATTACCCATGATGCTGTACAAAAAAATCCACCAATCAGAGTTGTGGCAAGCAAACTGCACAAAAAATGCTCTGCTGGGAATGCCCACTACCATGAGGCATGTGATGACGTAATTACATCTCCATACACTCTCAAAATACTTTTTATATTTGTATATCATGACCCTTTAAAAAGGCAGTAAGCTAGTATTCCATTCCGAACAGATCACATCAACGAGCAGCAAGTAATTCGTGCCCTACTAAACCCTTAGTTTTTGGTCAGTGGACAGGATATAGCACAATTCTCAAATCTAGTGTTAAGGCAGGCTGTGAAGACAAGGTTATAGTATAAAAGGGAGATAGTAGGGCGCAAACAGCATGAATAAGAAACAATTACATCATAATTAACTGTGCTGATTGTCTTGATTAAAATATTCATTGAAAAAGCAAAGTAAAAAGCATTGGTCAAGCAAAAGAAATGTAAAGAAAGAACAAAAACTGTAAAGTATAACTGACAAAAACTGTACAGTATGACTGATCCTGTGGGGGAAGTCACATGAGTTGGTGCCATATCCTCTCTGTGTAGCGCCAGCACACAAGCATGGCTGTCAGAAAGACAAGCAGCAAAGCCAATGTGACTGGAGTCAGGGGTGTCTTCTCCCCGCCCTCTTTCTTATTTACCTGCCCCTTCTCTGCCAAGCTCCGCTCCAGGTCGGCAATCCGTGCCTGACAGCCAATCAGCTCCGTCTGCAGCTGCTCCCGTGTCTGACGGACAGAGCACAGAGCCAATCAAAGAGCCAGCCTAGGGCATATGTACGCATAAACAGTCTATGTTGGCTTCTTTTGAATTTCAAAAGAATTTACAAATGTTTGAAATTTTGGTAGCTTTTTTTTTTTTTTTTGAGGCAGGAATTTTCGGCCATGCTTGCTACAATGCTGGCTGTGAAAAACAGATGAGTGGTATTTAAGTGTGAGCAAAGGAGATTCTGAAAAGTCTTGAAATTAATTTAAATTGTATTTAAACATTGGTGCGATTTGATTCAGATCTAAAAACCATTAAAAAAAAAAAAGTGGTAAGAAAAGGATCCTTCAGAATGTCCGGGGTTGGTGGAGTTAAACATGCGTCAGTAGAGCTGGCGTCATGAGCCCTCACCCTGCAGTGTCTCTCAGGGTCCAGAGGCCCTGTAGTCTCCTGCAGCAGTGCGTAAGCTCGCTGTAGTGCCTGGTACTCTCGTGTCAGCTGTCGAAAACGCAGCTCCGCCTCCTCCCGGGAAAAGCCCTGATGAATAACAAATGCAATTCTTTGTGTCACATTTGTTCATAAGAATTCTGGACAAGTAATTCCCAGCTGTTAATGTAAAATATGAAATCATTTAACAAGACATTTTCTCACCCTCAAGCTGTTCCAAACCTGTAGAACTTTCTTTCTTCTAGTGAACACAAAAGAATATTATATTTTGAAGAATGTTGGTAACCAAAGAGTTTTGTTGGTGTGGAGTTTATACAGCACTAAGAAAGCCATACAGGTTTGGAACGATATGAGGGTGAGAAAATGATGTCAGAATTGTGAACTATTATAAGCAAAAAAAAAAATTAAGCAGTGCCTGAAAATCAAAAACTCAACAAAACAAGTCAACCTTAGGCAAGTTTGTCTGATTCATATTTGGTTATCACTGTGCTATCAATTTTTTTGGTTATGATTTTGCT